>JBAKBP010002830.1:0-166732 GCA_037953745.1 Lithodes maja
GTGTCTGTCTGTATATGTTGTTCTCTCTCTCTCTCTCTCTCTCTCTCTCTCTCTCTCTCTCTCTCTCTCTCTCTCTCTCTCTCTCTCTCTCTCTCTTAATTAAACCTCCCTGTGACCAATAATAGTGTCAAGAGTTAATAAAAGGACAGGTGACGGCTATGAGAGGTTGGAGGGGTCGTTGAGGTTATCATTGTAGTGTTCTATTCTATCTGTGTCTGTCTGTATATGTTGTTCTCTCTCTCTCTCTCTCTCTCTCTCTCTCTCTCTCTCTCTCTCTCTCTCTCTCTCTCTCTCTCTCTTAATTAAACCTCCCTGTGACCAATAATAGTGTCAAGAGGTAACAAAAGGACAGGTGACGGCTATGAGAGGTTGGAGGGGTCGTTGAGGTTATCATTGTAGTGTTCTATTCTATCTGTGTCTGTATGTATATGTTGTTCTCCCCTTTCTTTCTCTCTCTCTCTCTCTCGCTCTCTCTCTCTCTCTCTCTCTCTCTCTCTCTCTCTCTCTCTCTCTCTCTCTCTCTCTCTCTCTCTCTTAATTAAACCTCCTTGTGACCAATAATAGTGTTAAGAGGTAATAAAAGGACAGGTGACGGCTATGAGGGGGTGGAGGAGAAGGAGGGGTCGCTTAGGTCATCATTGTAGCGTTCTGTCTGTGTTTGTCTGTTTATCTTTTTCTCCCTGTCTGTCTGTCTGTCTGTCTGTCTGTCTGTCTGTGAAGTGACCTGAAGGGAGTGAAGTGTTTTTAAAGTGAGATAAGTGTTTTTAAAGTGAGTTTAGTGTTTTTAAAGTGTGTTAAGTGTTTTTAAGTGAGTGAAGTGATCTGAAGAAAGTGATCATCACCATGCCTCGTGCCTGTACGAACTGCGCCGGTAGGTTTGGTGCTTCCATGTTTGCTCCTGCCGATCCACCAGTCTGCCGACTCTGCCAGCAACGAGAGGATTTGACAGCAAAATTGGATGAAGCCCACAACAAGATCAATGCCCTCACCAGGAAGCTGGAATCACACCAAGAGTTTGTAACACTCAACGTTGGAGTATCACTAACTCCAATTGTTTCAACTCCAGCATCCACCACCGCCCCAACGTCATCTGCCAACAATCCAACACCTGCAGCAGATGCTTCTGACAAACCTGAGCCGACATCAAACCAGGACAGCCGCCCTGTTCACCTTAGTCTCTCCCCACTCCTCGTGCAAGAAGCCTGCTAGCACGAACAGTACCAACCCCTCGCCCACGTTCGAACCACTCCTCTCCCCGACCTGTATGCAGAGACCCGCCACCACAGGTTTCTGGATTTACACCAGTGAGGAACGGTGCACGGCCAACGCAGAAAAGGTCTCTTCTACCAGTCACAATGTCAAACAGATTTGAGATATTGGTAGAGATGGAAGACGAACCAGAAGAGACCAGGCTCGTTGGGGATTCCATCCTACGAGGCCAGGTCGAAGAGTTCTGCGACAGAGTCCCAAAACGATGAAAAAGATTTTGCATCCCAGGAGCTGGACTGGACGACATAGTGGAAGCCTTCGAAGATACCACAAAAGATGCAAATGAAAATACACTTTTTGTCATCCATGCTGGTTCAAATGACGTCATGCGCACCAGATCCGAAGAGTTGATGGAGAAATATCGCAAGATGATCCAGCACTACAAAAACAAGTCAAGGAATATCATCATCTCAGGCATTCTCTCCAAGATCGACGCACCTGACAAATAGCCGACTAAAATATTTGTGTCTGAGGGAAGAAGTTGAATTCATCAACCTCTGGGACAACTTCTACAACCAGCCTACTCTGTTCCGCAAGGATGGCACTCATCTAAACCCTGTGGGTTCAGCATGCATGGGTCGTCTCCTACACGAAGCAGTCCGCAGCCATGGATAAAAAAACGCCATCCGAGAAGAAGCAGCAGTGACATAAATCATCCAACGCCAAGCAAACAACAGAGGCAACCGAGGACCACCAGCGATAAGGACCGAAGACAGCGAGGACCGAGGACAGCCATGAACATAAATGTAGATCCGACAAGAACCAAAAATATTATTAAAGAGCGTTCCGTGAGTTCTAAAATAAAAAATTTAAAGGTTTTCTATGCAAACGCTCATAGCATACGCAATACATTTTCAGATTTAGAGGAGCTAGTGTTTACAGAAAATTATGATGTGATTGGCATAACAGAATCTTGGCTCAATACAGAAGATAGAGACTTTTTAGCAGAGTATTCACTTCCCGGTTATGTAATGTTTGAGAAAAGCCGAATAAATCGAAATGGAGGTGGCATTTTACTTTATATCAAAGAAAGTCTTAACCCTACCCTCTTGTCAAAACCTCAAATTGTGAACGTCGACACATCTTTTGTGCTAATAAAGAATAATAAAGGTAGAAAAATAATACTTGCGTTAATATACAGACCTCCAGCTCAATCAGTGCAAACTGACCGAGAAATTTACGAACAAATTGCAGATGTAAGTAACTCACAAGATACCGTATTTTTTGGCGACTTTAATTTACCTGTGACCAAGTGGGGCGATACTCTTACTTCACACTCCGGACATGACTTGTATACGAACTTGCAAGAGAGTTCTCTTTATCAATTTGTTCGAACGCCGACCCGTGGTAATAACGTTCTTGACATTGTACTTGCAACAAAAGAAGAATTAATAGAGAATTTGAATGTTGGTGATGAATTCAGTAACAGCGACCATCGTACGATAACTTTCACTTTAAAGTTTACTAGTAACGAACCAAATAGTAGCTTCGAAAAAGTCCCTAATTTCAAGAAAGCAAACTTCCATAAACTTAGAGCTATGTTTAAAGAAACTGACTGGAGCTTTTTAATTAACAATAACGACATAAATACATCTTGGAAGTTATTCGAAACCACTTACCTATAAGCAGTGCAAGACTGCATACCATCGAAAATACGGCGTCCAGGCCATAATAATAAGCCCAAATGGTGGAATAAAGATATTTCAAACTGCCTGCTTGCTAAAAAAATAGCTAATGATTGATTAAAATCATCACAAAATGACGAAGAACGGGTGAAATTTGTAGAGCTACGACGCAAAGCCAAAAAGTTAATTAAGCAAAGTAAAAAGACCTTAGAGTTACATATTGTGAATCAAAGTAAAACAAACTCGAAAGAATTCTATAGTTATATCAGAAAGAAAAAAGTAGTTACTTCAACTGTTGGACCCTTAGTCGATGAAAATGGAGAATACACCAAAGACGAAGTACAAAATGAGTAATGCCCTCAATGCCTTCTTTGCATCAGTTTTTACAACAGAAGACCTCAGTGATATCCCTACACTATCGCCGATTCAGATTGATAATTCAGATGTTCTAAGCAATATCACCGTTACAGAGAGAGAAGTATTGAATTGTTTAGATAAACTCAAGGTAAATAAAACGCCTGGACCTGATACAATCTCGCCTAGAGTTCTAAAGGAAGCTAAGGATGAGCTCTCCAAACCACTGACATTACTATTCAATAAATCCTTGCAGTCTGGAACTATGCCTGATCAGTGGAAGCTAGCCAACGTAACACCGATATTAAAAAAAGGCAGCAAATCCCTACCCAGTAACTATCGTCCAATTAGCTTAACCTCAGTTGTATGTAAAATGCTAGAAACGGTCATACGAGACAGACTCGTAAATCACTTAAGAGGAAAATAACATACTTAAAGATACTCAACATGGCTTTCGTAAAAAAACGTTCCTGTTTAACAAACCTCTTAGACTTCTTCCACGATATCCTCAACCTCTACTATGAGAGTAAAGCTGTAGATATTATATACCTTGATTTTCAAAAGGCCTTTGACAAAGTTCCCCACAAACGTTTACTGCTAAAACTAAAAGCGCATGGAATACAAGACGGTGTGTTGAAATGGATAGAAAATTGGCTCAGCGACAGAAAGCAAACAGTAGTCATAAACGGTAAGGCATCTAAATGGACCAATGTAAGTAGCGGGGTACCCCCAGGGATCGGTACTAGGTCCAATTCTCTTTCTAATTTACATCAACGACATAGATGAGGGTCTCACCTGTACAATCTCAAAATTTGCTGACGATACAAAAATTGCAAATAGCGTACTCTCAAAAGAACAAGTTGACAATATGCAACACAATCTAGATAAATTGTCACGTTGGGCCCAAATTTGGCAAATGAGTTTCAATGCGGATAAATGTAAAGTACTACATATCGGATACCTAAATAAGAAAGCAAACTATTCGATGAATGGCACTCAGCTTAAGAATGTAAACAGAGAAACCGATCTGGGAGTAACAATATCGAGTAACCTAAAACCGAGTCAACAATTTTCAGAAGTTGTTAAAAAGGCAAACAAAATAATTGGCTTTATAGGCAGGTCATTTGAGCATAAATCCAAAGAAGTTATCCTAACCCTTTACAATTCCTTAGTCCGCCCTCTTCTGGAATACTGCGTTCAATCCTGGTGCCCTTATTACCAAAAAGATATAAACAAGCTAAAACGAGTTCAACGTAGAGTTACCAAAATGATACCTAGCCTAAAGAACAAACCATATGAAGAGCATCTTAGAGAATTAGATCTATTTCCTTTAACCCAGCGCAGATTAAGAGGTGACTTAATTCAAGTGTTCAAAATCATCAAAGGCATGACAATATGAACTGTAGTAAGTACTTCACTATCGACCAATCTAATTACACGCGGGGAAACGGTTGAAAAATTATTGGTAAATCTTTTAACTCACACGAATCTAAGAATTTCTTCTTCAATCGAGTTGTCAACTTGTGGAATGGGCTTCCCCGAAACGTTATAGACTGCATCACCGTTGATTCATTTAAACTCCGCCTAGACAAATATCTCGCATCAAACCCGCGACTGACTGCGTTTGTAAATTAATAACTTTATTTTATCCCCCCCTCAGTTACTAACCCATCTGTCCCCTCCTAACTTCCTAATCCTGCCACGGACATTAGTTCCAGGGCAGTAATTCCCTTTCCAATGTTCCCTTACCCACTCTAAACCACTGTTTGGACACTTGATCCTCAGTGTTTTGGAGGACAAGCAACCTAGAAGGGTCACTAGATCTGTTGTTGCTAGATTTCCTTTGTACTCCTTTGTACTTTGTACTCCTTTGTCTATATATATATATATATATATATATATATATATATATATATATATATATATATATATCTGGCTATCTATCTGTCTGTCTGTCTGTGTCAGTCTCTATATATTTTCTCCCTTTCTGTCTTTGTGTCTGTCTGTCTGTCTGTCTATCTATCTCTATCTGTCTTTCTGTCTGTATGTGTGTCTGTCTGTACATATATCTGTATGTCTGACTGTTTGTCTGTCTGTCTATCTTTTTATCTTTATCTGTCTATATGTCTGTTTCCTTCTCTCTATATATCTCCCTCTCTTAATTAATCTTTCCTGTGACCAATAAAAGTGCAGAGTTAATAATAAAGAGAATGTGTCCCTAAGAATATTATTGTGGCGCTATATGTCTTTGTCTGTCTGTGTTTGTGTGTTTCCTTCTGTCTATTTCCTGTTTCTCTACTTCATGTGTGTGTCTGTCTTGTGACGCCTGCAGCTTAGCAGAACGCCACGTGGGCTCAGCCGCTCGCTTGGCCACTCGCTAACACTCGCCAGGGCAATGAATTTGGCTACAGTCTATCTACAATGTTGTATTTTCTTTGTTGTGAATCGCCATGTCACAGGCAGTATAGAAGTGGTCTTTATTTTCGTCTGTGACAATGCATTATATTTTATATCATCAGTTATAAGTTTAATGTATAAGACTGAATGATACAGCTAGAGAGTGTGAGTGAGTAAGTGCAGGAGGCAGAGGGTAGTACGCGTAGTGTTACACGTTGTCTCGGTAATGTCATGCCACGGCCGGGCCCTCTGAGTGGCTGGCCGCCTTGCCGCCCTCCTGCCGCGGCGGGAAGTGGTTCCCCTGCACTCCCTGCTGCCTTTGTACCTTCCTTGCTCAGAGCTTGCCTGACCAGTATACCCTTCACACCTCCCTTGCCACCTGTCCCCGACTTCTACCAAAAGAACACTTTCTCTCTCTCTCAACTTCTTACCTCTTATGCTTCTAATCTATTTAACATCATAACTCCCCTTTGGTTCTGCACGATTTCAGATATCGGCCATCGTATTATATGCTGAAGCTCTCGGATATTTCATGCTTAATTAGACATTTTGGAGGGGTTAACATTTTTTCTGTAGAGGTTCGACACACTCGCGGTGTCTCCCTACCTATTTCTTGGTTGTCTGCTGGGCTATTTAATGCTAGACTGGGGTGAGGCTACTGGTGTTGTGATTTCCGATGTGTACCAGGTTTAGTTGAACTTGTACAATCGCAACGGATACATGGGAAGCCTAGGTGGTCTTTCTGACTGTGTACCTTGTGAGTTTAGCACTGGGTTGCGAGTGAGGGCTTTTGCCTCTGCCACCCAACACTGTGCTAACTCGTTTTGCTTTGACTTTGAGAGGGTCGCCAGGAGAGAACCAGATACTAGCGATCTGGATCTCTCAAGAGAGCACCCCGTCATTTAACGTAATTTGGCCGTACAGTCTTAAGGACCTCGCTATGCTATGAGCCGCTTGCTCAGCCATTGTTTCCTAGCCTACGACATCCAAGCTAGACTTTATTCGCCTAGCAGACACCCAATTAAGATTATAAACACTTATGTTATGTATGCAGCATTTTTATTCACGTTGATTGTAAGCCTTGGTTGTTGTTGAGTTGCACAACCCGAGCAGGCTTTTGCGTTGCCTGAGGAAGTACTTCTTTTGTTGTTGGAGATATTACTATTGTGCATTTAGCATTTATCGTTATTCCCGTGCCAGTTAACACTGTATGTCCCTACACTTGTCATATCTTGTTCCTGCTTTATATAACAGTTCAAAATCCGATTCGATCATCCCCAGCATCAGACTTTCTTCAGAAGATTCCTGTTCGATGCTTTAGGACTTTCATTCACTTTCTTTAATATAGGAGTGACAGTTTATTATTGTTTAGAGTAACTTTAATTATACCTTCTTCTTGTTTGCATTAAATCATTCCAGTGATTTAATTAAGCTCTCTATCCTTTTCCTTGTATACATTATTAACGTAATTGTATGTTGTTGTGATCAGGCTATATCAGAGATCATCAGCCTGTAGTAGTAGTGCATTTATACCGAGTTAGAGGATACCCCGCTATCGCAGATTTAACTCTGGAGGGTATAGGTGTTTTTGTGCGCCGGCATTATAAGTTCGAGGGTTGGATCTAGTGTTACCGTTGTGGCTGTGTGCCTTTCTAGTCCAATGATTAAGAGCCCTTGTTTTATAAGAGTCCTGGTCGTAACAAATGGCGACCTTGCTTAGGAGTTTGTGAACTTAGAGAAATATTGCAGGAGTGTTGTGGTCATTTGTTTTTTGTTTAAAGGAATATAGTGGACACAGATTTTTTTTTGGCAAGTAGTATAACACTTAAGAGTCTTCGAGCATTTTATATTTTTGAGTGAATAGTGCTACATGAGAGATAGGTACTTTTTTTTTTTAATAAACGTTGAGAATTTTTGGTGGACACTATGTCAGACAACGGATCAGTGTACAGTGAGGACACAGTACGGGAAGCAGCCTCTGAGGTGCAGCAGCGTGGTTTGTTAGAAGGTATAAGAGTAATAACTAGTGAGGAGGATGCAAGGAAGTTTCTGGAGATGCCTATTACTGTTGACCGGGTGTCGGGGATTGATCGGTATGGTATCCAGTGTTTGGCCACGGTCATGGGGCATGTGGGCACTAGCAGCATGTCGAGAGGGGACCTGGTGGCCCAGGTGCTCGGCCGGGTGCGTGGGGCTTCGGGTGGAGTGGGAGCTGGGGCACCTTCGGCCCAGCCCCCATTCCACTCGACTCCTACCATGGCGCCCCCTCGGGCTCCGGAGCCGGGTACGTTCCCACAGGCCGATAGTCACTGGCAGCGTGGTTTGCACTTGGGTGAGTCTCCAATTGTTGCATCTCCTCCTCCTCAAGGTTTAACTCCAGATATGATCTTCCAGCTTGAGATGGCTAAGATGAAGATTCAGGCTGAGGAGAGAAAGTCTATACGAGAGAATGAGGCTGAGGAGAGAAAGGCTGAGCTTCAGGTTGAGGCTACGAAGTATTGTGCAGACAGAGATCTTGAAAAGTCTCGGGTGGAGTCGACAGGGCAGCGTCTCGGTTCTGGGAATCGAGGTCTTGGTCAGTCTTTATCGCACCTGCTCAAGTTGGTCCCTGTATTTGATGAGTCGGGTGTCACCGAATTTTTCATGCGTTTTGAGAAGAAGTGCCGGGAGCACCAATGGCCCGAGGTTAAGTGGGCAGCCCTTGTTTCCTCTAGGTTGGTTGGCAAAGGACTCAAGGCATATGATGCGTTGCCCTTGGAGTCTTGCGTCGATTATGAGGTATTGAAGGAGGCTGTTCTGCGGGCGTACGAGTACAACCAGAGACATACAGATTGAAGTTCCGGGGTGTAACGAAGGGTCGTGAGTGCACCTTTCTTGAGCATGCCCGGGATCTGTCCGATGCATTTAGAAACTGGCTGCGTTCTGAGAAGGCATCGACGTTTGAGGAGTTGAAACAGCTGATGCTTCTAGAACAAGTTTTCAAGTGTACGGGCGGCGATCTGACGTTGAATCTTAAAGAAAAAAAAACCGAAAACTCTTCAGGAGGCAGCTGAGATGGCTCACCTTTGGTTATCTTTGATTCGGGGGTGCGGTTCTGCACAGAGAAGTGATGCAGGCAATAAGGAGCGTAACCCTCCCCCTCCCCGAAACACTGATACACATAATTACACTAAGAACAAGAGCAACGACACCCAAACTGACCATAAACCTAGTACCATCCCGTTTAGAAAGGGTCCGGGTCCTTCCTCACCTCAAGGGAAGCCCAAGGGAAAGCTAGTGCTTACATTGTCATAAGGAGGGGCATTTTGCAAGAGCCTGTCCAAGCAAGCTACCTAATGCAGTTGTGTCTTTGGCTCGCAACATTGGGGTGTCCCCGAAGTCGTCTGAGTTTGCCCGGGGTATAACGTCAGAGGCTGGGACACAGCCAGTGGAGAAGAATCCGGAAGGCTCGAACCCTGTCTGTGATGTTTTTGCGACCATCGAGGGCGTGGCTGCGTGAAGTGGGCTGGTAAGAAGCATGGAGTTGAGCGGGTGCGAGACACGGGTGCCTCTCAGACTTTGTTGAAGAACTTTACTGGTAGACCAATAAACGTGGCACGGGTGGTTGTGGTGCAAGGTATCAATGCTATCAGGTCATACCCGTTGGTCAGGATGGAACTGGAGGTAGATGGTGTGACACGAGAGTTGGATGTTGGAATTGTGGAGAACTTGCCTGTTGGGGGCGTCGACCTCCTTCTCGGCAACGACTTTGCGGTGCCTACTTCTGAGGTTTCACCCTTAGTCGTTGCCGAGAAGCCGGCCGACGTGAGTAGGGAGGAACAGGAGTTGGTAGAGAAGTGTCATGCACAACCTATGGCGTGCGTTGTTACAAGATCTCTTGCATCCAAAGTGTCACAGCCTATTCCTCAGTCTTCTGATCAACGGAGGAACGGTTGGAAGAAGACAGCTAATGTTGGTAAGAGTTTGGAGAGTTTAGTACCAGCAGCTCTTCTTGGCGACTCAGTATTGGCACCATTGTTGGAGTCTGGAGAAGCCCCAGGACCTGTCACAGATAGTGAGGAGGTAGGGCAGGAAGAGACTCCGAGGCAGCAACGTTACACAGAGAGAAAACAGGGTTGCTCAGTTTGATATTGGGGGAGGACATGGGTTGCTTCGGAAGCATCTAGACAGGTTGGCTCCCTCGGATATTAGTAAACTACAGTTGGAGGATCCGGAAGTTCAGAAGTGTGGTAATGGTGCTGTCGAGCTCGAAGAGGACGGGGATGCAAAGCCAGGAGATTTTTTTTATATTGAGGGAATATTGTATCGGCGATTTCAAGACCCGAAGAGAAGTTGGGGGGGTGGGTCAGGAGTGGTAGACCAGCTGGTTGTGCCGAGGGCGTGCAGGGATAGCCTACTAAGGTTGGCCCACGATGTGCCGTGCAGGACACTTGGGAGTACGCAAGACGGTAGCGGCTTTGGTTAAGTTGTTTTAGTGGCCAGGTTTAAAAACACAGGATGTGTCATGGGTGGCAATGTGCAGTACCTGCCAGAAAGTGGGGAAACCGAACCAATGCATCCCAAAGGCTCCGTTACAACCTATTCCTGTCATGGGGCCCCCCTTCAGTAAGGTAGTTATAGACATGGTTGGTCCGCTCCCTCCTACTAGTGCCGGTAATAAATTTCTCCTGACGATAATGGATGTAGCAACCTGTTATCTTGATGCATACCCCATGAGGAATGGCATGGCAAAGACGATGGTTAGGAACTTGCTTTTGTACTTTTCCCGGTATGGTTATCCGCAGAAAATACAGTCTGACCAGGGGTCTAACTTTACCTCGAACATATTTACACAGACAATGCAGCAACACGGGATCAATACTGTAGTGTCGTCGGCTTATCACCCTGAGAGCCAAGGGGTGTTGGAGAGGTGGCATTCGACCTTAAAGAGTATGCTCCGTTGTTATTGTCTGGAGAATGGTAAGGACTGGAACCTGGGTTTGCCCTAATTATTGTTCGCTGCGAGAGAGGTACCTGGTGAAAGCCTCGGGTTTAGTCCAAATGAGCTTGTTTTTGGTCATCGCATCAGAGGCCCTCTCAACATGGTTAAGGAGATCTGGGAGGGTACTACTAAGCCGTGTTCGTTATTGAAATATGTCCTCGAGAGCAGAGAACGGATGTTGAAGAGCTTGGAGTTGGCTGGTCGAAGCCTGGTGGGATCCCAGGCCCTGATGAAGGACAGGTACGATCAGAAGGTGAAACTCCGGGTGTTTCAGGTGGGTCAGGAGGTGTTGATCTTGCTACCTTTGCTGGGTCATCCCTTATCCGCTAAGTACACTGGTCCTTATAGGGTGGTGGAGAAGATCTCAGATCTTGATTACCTGGTGGCCACTCCAGACAGGAGATAAAGAAATCAGTTGTGTCACGTAAATCTGATGAAGGAGTATGTGAGGCGCCCCCCTGAGCCTCTCACTGTCCCGGTGATGACTTGCAGCGGTCAAGGTGGAGTACAAAGGAGTACAAAGGAAATCAAGCAACAACATATCTAGTGACCCTTCTAGGCTGCTTGTCCTCCAAAACACTGAGGATCAAGTGTCCAAACAGTGGTTTAGAGTGGGTAAGGGAACATTGGAAAGGGAACTACTGCCCTGCCACTAACGTGGCAGGACTAGGAAGTTAGTAGGGGACATATGCGTTAGTAACTGAGGGGAGGATAAAATAAAGTTATTGATTTACAAACGCAGTCAGTCGCGGGTTTGATGCGAGATATTTGTCTACGCGAAATTTAAATGAATCAACGGTGCTGCAGTCTATAACGTCTCGGGGAAGCCCATTCCACAAGTTGACAACTCGATTGAAGAAGAAATTCGTAGATTCGTGTGAGTTAAATGATTTACCAATAATTTTGCAACCGTTTCCTCGCGTGTAATTAGATTGGTCGATAGTGAAGTACTTACTACAGTTCATATTGTCGATGCCTTTGATGATTTTGAACACTTGAATTAAGTCACCTCTTAATCTGCGCTGGGTTAAAGGAAATATATTTAATTCTCTAAGACGTTCTCTCTATGGTTTGTTCTTTAGGCTAGGTATCATTTTGGTAACTCTACGTTGAACTCGTTCTAGCTTGTTTATGTCTTTTTGGTAATAAGGGCACCAGCATTGAACGCAGTATTCCAGAAGAGGGCGGACTAAGGAATTGTAAAGGGTTAGGATTACGTCTTTGGATTTATGCTCAAATGATCTGCCTATAAAGCCAATTATTTTGTTTGCCTTCTTAACAACTTCTGAACATTGTTGACTCGGTTTTAGGTTACTCGATATTGTTACTCCCAGATCGGTTTCTCTGTTTACATTCTTAAGATGAGTGCCATTCATCGAATAGCTTGCTTTCTCATTTAGGTATCCGATATGTAGTACTTTACATTTATCCGCATTGAAACTCATTTGCCAAATTTGGGCCCAATGTGACAATTTATCTAGATTGTGTTGCATATCGTCAACTTGATCTTTTGAGAGTACGCTATTTGCAATTTTTGTATAGTCAGCAAATTTTGAGATTGTACAGGTGAGACCCTCATCTATGTCGTTGATGTAAATTAGAAAGATAATTGGTCCTAGTACCGATCCCTGGGGTACCCCGCTACTTACATTGGTCCATTTAGATGCCTTACCGTTTATGACTACTCTTTGCTTTCTGTCGCTGAGCCAATTTTCTATCCATTTCAACACACCGTCTTGTATTCCATGCGCTTTTAGTTTTAGCAGTAAACGTTTGTGGGGAACTTTGTCAAAGGCCTTTTGAAAATCAAGGTATATAATATCTACAGCTTTACTCTCATCGTAGAGGTTGAGGATATCGTGGAAGAAGTCTAAGAGGTTTGTTAAACAGGAACGTTTTTTACGAAAGCCGTGTTGAGTATCTTTAAGTATGTTATTTTCCTCTAAGTGATTTACGAGTCTGTCTCTTATGACCGTTTCTAGCATTTTACATACAACTGAGGTTAAGCTAATTGGACGATAGTTACTGGATAGGGATTTGCTGCCTTTTTTTAATATCGGTGTTACGTTGGCAATCTTCCACTGATCAGGCATAGTTCCTGACTGCAAGGATTTATTGAATAGTAATGTCAGTGGTTTGGAGAGCTCATCCTTAGCTTCCTTTAGAACTCTAGGCAAGGTTGTATCAGGTCCAGGCGTTTTATTTACCTTGAGTTTATCTAAACAATTCAATACTTCTCTCTCTGTAACGGTGATATTGCTTAGAACATCTGAATTATCGATCTGAATCGGCGATGGTGTAGGGATATCACTGAGGTCTTCTGTTGTAAAAACTGATGCAAAGAAGGTATTGAGGGCATTACTCATTTGTACTTCGTCTTTGGTGTATTCTCCATTTTCATCGACTAACGGTCCAACAGTTGAAGTAACTACTTTTTTCTTTCTGATATAACTATAGAATTCTTTCGGGTTTGTTTTACTTTGATTCGCAATATGTAACGCTAGGGTCTTTTTACTTTGCTTAATTAACTTTTTGGCTTTGTGGAGTACAAAGGAGTACAAAGGAAATCAAGCAACAACAGATCTAGTGACCCTTCTAGGTTGCTTGTCCTCCAAAACACTGAGGATCAAGTGTCCAAACAGTGGTTTAGAGTGGGTAAGGGAACATTGGAAAGGGAATTACTGCCCTGGAACTAATGTCCGTGGCAGGATTAGGAAGTTAGTAGGGGACAGATGGGTTAGTAACTGAGGGGGGGATAAAATAAAGTATTTTTTTTACAAACGCAGTCAGTCGCGGGTTTGATGCGAGATATTTGTCTAGGCGGAGTTTAAATGAATCAACGGTGATGCAGTCTATAACGTTTCGGGGAAGCCCATTCCACAAGTTGACAACTCGATTGAAGAAGAAATTCTTAGATTCGTGCGAGTTAAAAGATATACCAATAATTTTGCAACCGTTTCCCCGCGTGTAATTAGATTGGTCGATAGTGAAGTACTTACTACAGTTCATATTGTCGATGCCTTTGATGATTTTGAACACTTGAATTAAGTCGCCTCTTAATCTGCGCTGGGTTAAAGGAAATAGATTTAATTCTCTAAGACGCTCTTCGTATGGTTTGTTCTTTAGGCTAGGTATCATTTTGGTAACTCTACGTTGAACTCGTTCTAGCTTGTTTATATCTTTTTGGTAATAAGGGCACCAGGATTGAACGCAGTATTCCAGAAGAGGGCGGACTAAGGAATTGTAAAGGGTTAGGATAACTTCTTTGGATTTATGCTCAAATGACCTGCCTATAAAGCCAATTATTTTGTTTGCCTTCTTAACCACTTCTGAACATTGTTGACTCGGTTTTAGGTTACTCGATATTGTTACTCCCAGATCAGTTTCTCTGTTTACATTCTTAAGCTGAGTGCCATTCATCGAATAGTTTGCTTTCTCATTTAGGTATCCGATATGTAGTACTTTACATTTATCCGCATTGAAACTCATTTGCCAAATTTGGGCCCAACATGACAATTTATCTAGATTGTGTTGCATATCGTCAACTTGTTCTTTTGAGAGTACGCTATTTGCAATTTTTGTATCGTCAGCAAATTTTGAGATTGTACAGGTGAGACCCTCATCTATGTCGTTGATGTAAATTAGAAAGAGAATTGGTCCTAGTACCGATCCCTGGGGTACCCCACTACTTACATTGGTCCATTTTGATGCCTTACCGTTTATGACTACTCTTTGCTTTCTGTCGCTGAGCCAATTTTCTATCCATTTCAACACACCGTCTTGTATTCCATGCGCTTTTAGTTTTAGCAGTAAACGTTTGTGGGGAACTTTGTCAAAGGCCTTTTGAAAATCAAGGTATATAATATCTACAGCTTTACTCTCATCGTAGAGGTTGAGGATATCGTGGAAGAAGTCTAAGAGGTTTGTTAAACAGGAACGTTTTTTACGAAAGCCGTGTTGAGTATCTTTAAGTATGTTATTTTCCTCTAAGTGATTTACGAGTCTGTCTCTTATGACCGTTTCTAGCATTTTACATACAACTGAGGTTAAGCTAATTGGACGATAGTTACTGGATAGGGATTTGCTGCCTTTTTTGAATATCGGTGTTACGTTGGCTAGCTTCCACTGATCGGGCATAGTTCCAGACTGCAAGGATTTATTGAATAGTAATGTCAGTGGTTTAGAGAGCTCATCCTTAGCTTCCTTTAGAACTCTAGGCGAGATTGTATCAGGTCCAGGCGTTTTATTTACCTTGAGTTTATCTAAACAATTCAATACTTCTCTCTCTGTAACGGTGATATTGCTTAAAACATCTGAATTATCAATCTGAATCGGCGATGGTGTAGGGATATCACTGAGGTCTTCTGTTGTAAAAACTGATGCAAAGAAGGTATTGAGGGCATTACTTATTTGTTCTTCGTCTTTGGTGTATTCTCCATTTTCATCGACTAACGGTCCAACAGTTGAAGTAACTACTTTTTTCTTTCTGATATAACTATAGAATTCTTTCGGGTTTGTTTTACTTTGATTCGCAATATGTAACTCTAAGGTCTTTTTACTTTGCTTAATTAACTTTTTGGCTTTGCGTCGTAGCTCTACAAATTTCAGCCGTTCTTCGTCATTTTGTGAGGATTTTAATCTATCATTAGCAAATTTTTTAGCAAGCAGGCAGTTTGAAATATCTTTATTCCACCATTTGGGCTTATTATTATGGCCTGGACGCCGAGTTTTCGATGGTATGCAGTCTTGCACTGCTTTTAGGTAAGTGGCTTCGAATAACTTCCAAGATGTATTTATGTCGTTATTGTGAATTAAAAAGCTCCAGTCAGTTTCTTTAAACATAGCTCTAAGTTTAGGAAAGTTTGCTTTCTTGAAATTAGGGACTTTTTCGATGCTACTATTTGGTTCGTTACTAGTAAAGTTTAAAGTGAAAGTTATCGTATGATGGTCGCTGTTACTGAATTCATCACCAACATTCAAATTCTCTATTAATTCTTCTTTTGTTGCAAGTACAATGTCAAGAACGTTATTACCACGGGTCGGCGTTCCAACAAATTGATAAAGCGAACTCTCTTGCAAGTTCGTATACAAGTCATGTCCGGAGTGTGAAGTAAGAGTATCGCCCCACTTGGTCACAGGTAAATTAAAGTCACCAAAAATTACGGTATCTTGTGAGTTACTTACATCTGCAATTTGTTCGTAAATTTCTCGGTCAGTTTGCACTGATTGAGCTGGAGGTCTGTATATTAATGCAAGTATTATTTTGGTACCTTTATTATTCTTTATTAGCACAAAAGATGCGTCGACGTTCACAATTTGAGGTTTTGACAAGAGGGTAGGGTTAAGACTTTCTTTGATATAAAGTAAAACGCCACCTCCATTTCGATTTATTCGGCTTTTCTCAAACATTACATAACCGGGAAGTGAATACTCTGCTAAAAAGTCTCTATCTTCTGTATTGAGCCAAGATTCTGTTATGCCAATCACATCATAATTTTCTGTAAACACTAGCTCCTCTAAATCTGAAAATTTATTGCGTATGCTACGAGCGTTTGCATAGAAAACCTTTAAATTTGTTATTTTAGAACTCACGGAACGCGCTTTAATAATATTTTTGGTTCTTGTCGGATCTACATTTATGTTCATGGCTGTCCTCGGTCCTCGCTGTCTCCGGTCCTTATCGCTGGTGGTCCTCGGTTGCCTCTGTGTTTTTCTTGGCGTTGGATGATTTATGTCACTGCTGCTTCTTCTCGGATGGCGTTTTTTGATCCATGGCTGCGGACTGCTTCGTGTAGGAGACGACCCATGCGTGCTGAACCCACAGGGTTTAGATGAGTGCCATCCTTGCGGAACAGAGTAGGCTGGTTGTAGAAATTGTCCCAGAGGTTGATGAATTCAACTTCTTCCCTCAGACACAAATGTTTTAGTCGGCTATTTGTGCTGAAGGCCTTGTCGTAGAATTTGTCAGGTGGAGAAGGAGGAAGGGACAGTCATGCTCAGGTGGAGGATAATTGGGATTGTCATGTCTCCGCAGACCAGTGGGCGGGGAACTCGAGACAGGTGGCTCACGAGGCTCTAGAGCACCTGCCTGAGCAACAGCATGTAGCCGTGCAGCATCTATTCGGTTCATACCCTGCTGTGTTTGCGAAGCGCCCAGGCCTCACAACTCATGCGGTGAGGTCCTGGCAAGGACCACGTGATTGATAACGTGACTGATAACGTGATTGCTGATTGTTTATCGAGGGTGGAGGATCCGAGTTAGGCTACGACAGGTGTGCTGGTTTGTGTGGAATAAAATTGGCTTGCCCCTGTAAGTGCAGCCGCCATAAACATATTAAAAATGAAAATTCTATAAAAACTCTTTCTTTAATAGTTAAAATTTGTTAAGTACCGGTATGTTATAGCTGAAGTTCTGAGTCGAACCTGTACTTCTCTCAGAAGGCTGGGCTAGTAGAAGCTCGCTCTAGGAGCATAGCAGTATGAATTAAGCTATTGTGTTTGGAGGGGTTTTAATTTTTTTTATGAGAACTGAGCTTTGCCTTTCTTTGTCGCGATGTGGTTAGGGGTGGCGAGTGTTATCGGGGTTCTGCTTGTCAGATATATATATATATATATTTTTTTTTTTTTTCTTTCCAACTTACTTCCTCTCGGGCATAGGCTGAGAGCCTTAACATTCACCGCTTTACAATGAACAGTGAAGCCTGTGAGGTCTTGTTCCAGTCTAGGGAGTGAGACATGTGAAGCACGTAGAGTACAACGAGCACCTGCCATCTTGCCTTTACATGAGGCACGGTGCTCACTCATGGCCCGAAACGACCCCATCTCTGAAGCCACCTCGTTCCCGTGCTTCACTGTCTCACCCCCTACTCTCGGACTCTCACACTTACACACACACAACGCCACCTGTTGAGCAGATAACTCACCAGGCATTGCACCCCTATAGCATATTTTGAATATGGGAATATTCATACAGTGCTATTTAATCAGGGAACAATGAGGATATTTTATTGACATTTCGGTGGGCTTGTGGTAATGCACTGATACTAGGTACAGCACAAATTCCATCCCAATAATATCTTCCTATTGATATATCGGGATTTGAACCCGGGACCTTTGGATTACCAGGCCAGTGGCAAGACCACTCCTCCACACCTCACCTCATATATGGAGCTCATGGTTGAGCGTCTAATATCTTGGGTGGGGTGTGACGCCTGCAGCTTAGCAGAACACCACGTGGGCTCAGCCGCTCGCTTGGCCACTCGCTAATACTCGCCAGGGCAATGAATTTGGCTACAGTCTATCTACAATGTTGTACTTTCTTTCTTGTGAATCGTCATGTCACAGGCAGTATAGAAGTGGTCTTTATTTTCGTCTGTGACAATGCATTATATTTTAAATCATCAGTTATAAGTTTAATGTATAAGACTGAATGATACAGCTAGAGAGTGTGAGTGAGTAAGTGCAGAGGGTAGTACGCGTAGTGTTACACGTTGTCTCGGTGACGTCATGCCACGGCCGGGCCCTCTGAGTGGCTGGCCGCCTTGCCGCCCTCCTGCCGCGGCGGAAAGTCGTCCCCCCTCACTCCCTGCTGCCTTTGTGCCTTCCTTGCTCAGAGCTTGCCTGACCAGCATACCCTTCACACCTCCCTTGCCACCTGTCCCCGACTTCTACCTATAGAACACTTTCTCTCTCTCTCAACTTTTTACCTCTTATACTTCTAATCTATTTAACATCATAACTCCCCTTTGGTTCTGCATGATTTCAGATATCGGCCATCGTATTATATGCTGAAGCTCTCAGATATTTCATGCTTAGTTAGACATTTTGGAGGGATTAACATTTTGTCTGTAGAGGTTCGACACACTTGCGGTGTCTCCCTACCTATTTCTTGGTTGTCTGCTGGGCTATTTAATGCTAGACTGGGGTGAGGCTACTGGTGTTGTGATTTCCGATGTGTACCAGGTTTTGTTGAACTTGTACAATCGCCCACGGATACGTGGGAAGCCTAGGTGGTCTTTCTGACTGTGTACCTTGTGAGTTTAGCACTGGGTTGCGAGTGAGGGCTTTTGCCTCTGCCACCCAACACTGTGCTAACTCGTTTTGCTTTGACTTTGAGAGGGTCGCCAGGAGAGAACCAGATACTAGCGATCTGGATCTCTCAAGAGAGCACCCCGTCATTTAACGTTGTTACGATCGGGTCTCGTATAAATCAGTGGCTCTTATACATTGGACTAGACTAGCATAAATGCAACAACTGAAACGCTAGATCCAACCCCTGATATATAATCCCGTCGAACAAGGAACACATATACCCTCCAGAGTTATATCTGCGATAGCGGGGTATCTTAACTCTCAGTATCTATGTGCTTCTACTATAGGCTGATGTTCTCTGAAACATCCTATTACCTATAACATATGGTTGCTTAGTTATGGTACACAAGGAAAATATAGTTAACTTAATTAAATCACAAGAGTGATCTAATGCAAACAAGAAGAAGGTTTACTTAACGTTACTTTAATCAATAATATCTGTCACTCCTTTATGAAAGAAAGTGTTGTAAAGTCCTCAAGCACCGAACAAGGAATCTTCTGAATAATGTCGGATGCTACTAACTCCCTCAGACATATATGACGCAATTGAGTCATATGGACTAGTGAACCAAAAACTCATATGACTCAATCGAGTCATATGGACTTATCTCCATGCCTCTATAATAAGTTATATGACGCACTAGCGTCATATGGAGCTCAGTAAGTCCGATAAGTTAGCTTACGATAAAACTGTTGGTGGCAACCTCAGCCACCTCCGATAATTCTAACGGCCGCAGTGTTGTTGTGAGTGTAGTGCGAGGCAGTGGCAATGATCCCGGGGCTCCCGCCTACTCGGACTTATTGGAACTTAATATGTCTGAAGGAGTTAAGAAGAACGTATCGGAAATGGAACCACAAAATAGCAGGAGGCAGGACAATGCACGTGTAGGCTAAATACACAAAAAGGCTGGACCTATAATGTTATTGGACACAAGAATATTATAAGCGGTGCAACAGTAATAATGCTCGCCACGAAAAAGTAGTACTCCTATTAACAAAACCGGTCTATGCTGGTTGTGTCTCTCTACAGCAACCTAGACCTCAAAATGCTTGTGTAGAAATAATGTGTATGCATAAAAGAGTATATGATCTAATCCAGCTAATGTCTACCCGGGTTAATAAAGTCTAGCTGGGATGCGCAAAGGTACAGAATTCTGGTGGAGCAAGGCAGCTCCTAGCCTAGTGTGGACCTTGGGTCTGTGCGGCCTGATTACGTTAATATGAAGGGGTGCTCTCTTGCGGATTCTCGATCACAAGTATCGAGTATCCTCCTGGCGACCCTCAAAAGTAAAAGCAAACAGAGTTAGAACGGTGTTGGGTGGATTAGGCAAGCAGCCCTCACGCACTACAGAGTCTAAACTCCAAGGTACACAGACAAAAGATCCACCCAGGTAACCCACAGAATCCGTAGTGTCGTGCAGCTCAAAAGTAGCCTACACACAGTGAAAACACCAACAGCAAGGTACCTGATCCCTAGTCTAGCATTATTTAACCCTGTAGAAACATTAGTGATTGATGGAGACAGTCCGAGCAATACAATCTCCCAAAAAGACAATGACTATGTTCAACCTTAGCCTAGTACATAAGAAATGTGAGATCCAGCATATAATACAGTCTGGCCACCAATTCAAGGTGTGGATGCAGGGAACCAGAGGGGGATTGATATTAATAAAAGGTGAGGAAGTAGTGGAAATGATAGAGGCAGTAGGAGAGAAAGATTCTAAGACAAGAGTGTGGAACAGTTCATGGGAGATACTTAGAGTATGCTGTCTGGGAAGGATCTGACAAGGATATTCCCATAGACCTGCTGGCTGGGGTCCCAGTTCGCAGGAATGGCACGAGGGCGCGCGACAGTCGCCCAGTAAGCAGCCGCCTGTTAGGCAGGAGGCAACGAATCCCGCGAGGCCTATGTAAGGGGGCCAGCCACGCGCCACACTCACCACCAAGTCACACCACCTGGTCTCTCTCTCTCTCCCGCTCGCCTTCCCATCATTCAACCACTTAACACAATACTTTCAATTGACTAAATAAAATAGAAAGGATTGTGACAGAGGAAAATAAAGAACAGTTCTGAACTGTCTGCAACACAAGCTTTCTCGAGAAGGAAAGTACACAATGATAGGTAGACTGTAGCTACATTCTCTGCCCTGGCGAGTCCTAGCGAGTAAGTCATGCGGTTCTGGGGGAAGCGGTGAGCGTCACAACGTAATTTGGCCGTACAGTCTTAAGGACCTCGCTAGGCTACGAGCCGCTTGCTCAGCCATTGTTTCCTAGCCTACGACATCCAAGCTAGACTTTATTCGCCTAGCAGACACCCGATTAGGATTATAAACTCTTATGTTATGTATGCAGCATTTTTATTCACGTTGATTGTAAGCCTTGGTTGGTGTTGAGTTGCACAACCCGAGCAGGCTTTTGCGTTGCCTGAGGAAGTACTTCTTTTGTTGTTGGGAGATAATACTATTGCGCATTTATCGTTATTCTCGTGCCAGTTAACACTGTATGCCCCTAAACTTGTCATATCTTGTTCCTGCTTTATATAACAGTTCAAAATCCAATTCGATAAGGCCCCATTAATTGCTCTTTCCATTGTGACGCATGTCGAGTATGAGCATGCTGTACAGAACGCCCAGTCATGCCCCACTCTCGCTAGGATCGTCAGGGCAGGAACTTTGGCTGTAGTCTGTGTAGAGTTTCCTAACTTAGTTTATGTGAGCCGTTGTACTATAAGTATTATAAATATGTATTTTGTTTTCATCTGAGTCAACGAGTTCTATTTTATATCATTAGTTATAAGTGTTGTGTGTGGGACTTATTTGTAATGATGAGAGGAGAGAGAGAGAGATTACGTAACGGGGGACAGTGAGTGCGCCACGCGGCAGGTAGGCCTAACTCCCCTCCTCCCTCCTCCCTCCTCCCCCTCAGCGCGTGGGAAATCCTTTGTCGATCCCAGATTGAGAGAGAATATTACGTAATGATTGTCAGGGGGCGGTCCTTAGTAGTTTGCGATATGCTCACTAGAGGGCCGAGTATAAAAAGGGAAGTCTCGCCACAGTTTCTTCAGAACTCATTAGGCAGAGCGACTTCTCATATCCCTTGCAACTATACATATTCTTCCGACTGATGTGAACTTTCTCTACTCTCTGTACCGCCTACCTTCTTCTTTTCCCGACCCTTTTTAACCTCAATGATCCCTTTGGTGCAGAGCTAGTCAGCCAAAGTATTATCGCTTGAGTTCTCACGAGATATATGCCTATTAGATAGCCTATTTTGGAAGGGATAACTAGAATAGGATTGATTAATGTTTGTTGCACTCGTATATGCATTTCCCTGTGTATGATTATTCATGTTCCTGTTTTCTGCTGATCTAAGTAATGCTAGACTGGGATAAGGCTACTGGAGTTGTGATTCCCTATGTGTATTAGGTTTTGTTGAACCTGTACAATCGCAATGGAGACTTGGGAAGCCTAGGTGGTCTTTCTGACTGTGTACCTTGTGAGTTTAGAGCTGTGTTGCGAGTGAGGGCTTTTGCCTCTGCCACCCAACACTGTGCTAACTCGTTTGCTTGACTTTGAGAGGATCGCCAGGAGAGAACCAGATACTAGTGATCTGGATCTCTCAAGAGAGCATCCCGTCAATTAACGTAATTTGGCCGCACAGTCTTAAGGACCTCGCTAGGCTACGAGCCGCTTGCTCAGCCATTGTTTCCTAGCCTACTACATCCCAGCTAGACTTTGCTCGGTCAGCAGATACAGCATAGTATTGAAGCTTTCCTTATGTATGTTATTGTTTATGCACTATTGATTTCATGTGTGGCACGCTTAGCTACTTTAGAGATTAGTGGCCCACGAGCACAATCCTAGTAGGCTATTGCCAGTGCATTGTCGGAGTACTTCTTTTTAATGTTTGCCATTTACTATTGTCTATTCTTATAATTCTTCTTATGTCAATTTAAAGCCTTTAATGTTAGTTAATTGCCAGTGTGTTGCTTATTGAATTGCTGTTCAAAATCCGATACTTACTTCTTACGAGTATCCGAGAAGCATCTAACTTTATCAGAAGATTCCTTGCTCGATGCTCGAGGACTATTGTTTAACGTAACGTAATAGTGCCGATCCGAAGTAGAGGGTGGAGGACTTCTTAAGTTCTTAGTCAAGGGTGGATTACTTCGGCTTCGGCCAACACTATTCTTTGGTGTTGTTGTATTTACTTCTTTGTTTGATTGTTGACCAGACTAGATAACTCCCGTCTCTTTATTAGTCTGTTGTGAAGCGCTAGTACCGAGTTCTTGTATACCCCGTTATAGCAGATAGAACTCTGGAGGGTATTGGTGTTTTTTGTTCGGCTGGCAGTACTCTGGGGTTGGGATCGTGTGTTTCCGTTGTGGCAGCGAGCCATACTAGAGTCCTGTGTGAGAGCCCTTGTGTACCCGAGTGCCCGGTCGTAACAAATGGCGACCTTGCTTAGGATTTTGTGAACAGTATAAAATTTTTGCAGAGTTGTACAACATTTGTTTGTTTGTACTTTAGCGTGCATATTGAAGAATATTTTTTTTGTATGGCAATTAGTAGAGCATTTAAGAGACTCCAGTTAATTTAGTAATTAGTGCTTGCATAAGGAAGTTTAACACTTTTGTCTCGAGAATTTTTTTGTGGACTTCAGTATGTCGTGCCCTAGCACTGACGAGGAGCGAGAGATGCCATTTGAAGAGGTGCCGTTAGTAACCAGTGAGGAGGATGCTAGACTTTTTGTGAGTAAGCGGTACCACGTGACGGAGGGGAGGCTGACTGGGGTGGATATTTATGGCTTGCACCTGATAGCCAAGGTTTTGGGCCTATCCAATGTAGTAGGGATGTCCAAGGGGGAGCTGATTTCCTGGGTGTTGCGTGGGCGACATGGGGTTTCGGAGGAGAGGGCGTTTGGGGGGGTTCCTCCCCAGATCCCCTCTCACTCGACTCCCACAGTGCCGTCCACTCAGTTACCGGAGGTTAGCACTCTCCCACAGAGGGATGAGAATTGGCACATTGGAGTGCCCTCGGGTGGTGCACATGGTGGTTCCCCAGTTTTTGCCCCCCCTCCTTCAGTAGTGGCAGCTCCCTCTTCCTGCCTGTCTCCAGATATGATATTTAGACTTGAGCTTGCTAAAATTGAGGCTGAGTCTAGGAAGCAGGAGAATGAGGCTAGGAAGCAGGAGATGGAGAATGAGACTAGGAGGCATGAGATTGAGGCTAGGAAGCAGGAGAAGCAGATTGAGGATGAGACTAGGAGGCATGAGATTGAGGCGGAGAATGAGACTAGGAGGCACGAGGCTGAGCTTAGGTACGACTCAGAGAAATATTGTGCTCAAATAGATTTAGATAAGACTCGTGCAGAGTCGACAGGGACTCGGATGGGCCGTGAGGGCCAAGTAAGAGAACAGTCCTTGTCCCACTTAGTCAAATTGGTGCCGGCATTTAGTGAAACTGAAGTCACAGAATTTTTTAATCGTTTTGAGAAGAAGTGTAGGGAGCATAATTGGCCTGAAGAGAAGTGGGCAGCTCTAGTCTCCTCAAGACTTACGGGTAAGGGTCTGAAGGCTTATGATGCACTGCCTTTAGAGTCTTGCATTGACTACCCAGTATTGAAGAGAGCTGTCCTACGGGCGTACGAGTTGCAACCAGAAACATATCGATTGAAGTTTCGGGGTGTTACAAAGACTAGGGAGGCGACCTTTCTTGAACATGCCCGGGACTTAAAAGATGCACTTACAAACTGGACACGTTCTGAGAAAGCTGAGACGGCCGAATAGTTGACTGAGCTGTTTCTGCTCGAGCAGTTTTATAAGTGTACTGGTGCAGAAATGACTTTAACTATTAACCCGGGAGCTGCGGGAAGACTCTTAAGAGTTCCCCCGGCGGACTGCGGGAAGACTCTCCTGAGTAAGTAAAATTAAAAATCAACTTTTGACATCGAAATTTTTTTATTTTTTTATTTTTATTTTTTTATTTTTTTATATTTGTTTGGCCCCTGGGCCATGCAAAATCTCAGTCCTCTACCTCCCCTCCTTCCCCACTTTCCTCCTATCCCTCAGTTATCACCTATTATCCCTATTATTCCCTTATTCTGAGGTATATTTTCGTGCTAACATTAGCGAGTTGCAAGCAGGGTGTTGTCATCACTGATAGCAATCGAGTGCAAGAGAGAGAGAGAGAGTATCGATCGACTGTGTCGCAGTGGCCTTGGGGAAAATTGGCGGGAAGGTAGCTTGCCTCACCCATACATTATACAACTCGCGGGCTATATCTCCGATTTTGACCATCCAAACGCTGTTTTCACTCGTTTTATTGTTGTTTCAGGTTAATACCTTTATAATCAACCCATAATAGGCGCATATGGATAATTATTAATGCTATTAATGGTACAATGAATATTTTAGTGACGGAAACACCTCAAATACGTCAGCACAGGGGGAGGTTTTCAATTATCCCCGTGCGCACTTGTTAGGTTAAAGAAAAGAACCCAAAAACTCTACAGGAGGCAGCTGAGATGGCTGACCTCCGGCTATCACTAATTCGTGGGTGCGGGTATGCCCAGCGTAGTGAGGCAGGTAACAAGGGGCGTGACGCCCCACCCCCCCGAGTTAGTGATATACCTTATGCAAACAAGTACAAGAGCCATGATACCAAGACTGACCACAAGACTAGCACCGTCCCATTTAAGAAGGGGCCGGGCCCTTCCCAGTACCAAGGGAAGCCCAAAGGGGAGTTGGAGTGTTATCATTGTCATGAAAAGGGGCACTTTGCAAGAGTCTGTCCTAGCAAACCACCTACAGCAGCTGTGTCTTTGGCCTGCAACATTGGTGTGTCTCCGAAGTCTTCTGAGTTTGCTCGGGGCAGTTCGTCAGAGGCTGAGGCACAGCCAATGCAGAAGCACCTGGGAGGCTCGAACCCTGCTCAGGATGTTTTTTGCGACCATAGAGGACGGGGTTGCGTGATGTGGGCGGGGCGCAAGCATGGAGTAGAGGTCTTGCGTGATACAGGTGCTTCCCAGACTCTGATGAATAACTTGACTGGCTACCCTATAAATGCGGCTCGGGTGGTAGTGGTGCAGGGTATTAATGCAACTCGGTCATACCCGCTGGTGCGATTGGAGTTGGAGGTGGATGGTGTGGCACGTGAATTGGATGTCGGGATTGTGGAGAAACTGCCAGTGGAGGGCGTCGACCTTCTTCTCGGCAACGACTTTGCAATGCCCGCTTCTGAGGTTCTACCCTTAGTCGTTGCCGAGAGGCCGGCCGACGTGAGTGGGGAAGAGCAAGAGTGGGTCGAGCGGTGCCAGACACAACCCATGGCGTGTGTTGTCACCCGAGCTCGGGCAGATAAAGTGTCACAGCCTAGTCCTCCGTCTTCAGACCAGCAGAGGAACGATCAACAGGAGGAGGCTAAAGCTGGAGTTGGTTTTAAGAGTTTTGACTCGGCGGCTCTCCTGGGTGATTCAGTATTGGCACCTATGTTAGAGTCTGGAGAGGCCCCAGGACCTGTCACAGCTAGTGAGGAGGTAGGGCCGGAAGAGACTCCGAGGCAGCAACGTTGCACACGGAGAGAAAAAAGGGTTGCTCAGTTTGGTATTGGGGGAGGACTTGGGTTACTTCGGAAGCATCTAGACAGGTTGGTTCCCTCAGATATTTGTAAACTGCAGTTGGAGGATCCGGAAGTTCAGAAGTGTGGTAATGGTGCTGTCGAGATCAAACACGAGGACGGGGAAGCATGTCATGTGAACCTGTTGGAGGAGTTTGTGAGGCAACCACCTGAGCAGCCTACTGTCCCTGTGTTGGTCTGCCGCGGCCAAGGTGGAGAAGGAGAGGGGGGCAGTAGGGCACAGGTGGAGGAGAGTAGGGATTGTCATGTCTCGGCGGAGCAGTGGGCGGGGGACACGAGTCTGGTGGCTGTGGAAGCGCTAGAGCACCTGCCTGAGCAGCAGTGTGCAGCACTCCAGCACCAGCTCGGTTCATACCCCACTGGTCGTGCCGAGCCCCTGAGTCTCACAACTCGGGCGGTGCGAGATGTTCCGCGGGCAGGTCACGTGAATGTTGAAAGGCCGTTAGCCTCGTTGTTTCGGTGGTTCAAGGTGGGCGACGAGGCTTTGGCATGGTTGCCAGGTCAGGGTCGACCCATGGCTGCCAAGGGTGGTGGTCAAAAGGAGGACATTGAGCAGATTGGTGAGGTTGGCTGTGGAGTGGATGTGCCCGGTCGTTACATAGCCTCCCAATGCTGCTCTAGTCTAATGCAACAGCCCTACCATAGACCGACTGTATCTGGCCATGTCTCTAAAAACGGTGATGCTGAGCAGGCAGATGTCGTCACAAGGAATGCGGGGGTGCGCATGTACGGTATCGGCGGGGAAGCCTTAGCAATAATGAACTATGGGAGTGACTGCACAGGTGGTACTGATTGTCCCTCTTATGACCTGGCTGTTCTAGGGACGAAGGTGGAGAAGGAGGGAGACTACAGGTTAGAAGCTGCGGTCTCGGCTGGGTTGTGGGAGGGCACTAGGCATGTTGTTCGTGGAGACAGTGCAAGGCAGTTGTTTACTAGGCTATGGCAGTACTTTCGCATGTTTGTTGCTTCTCCAGGCCTGATGTACGGGGTAGAATCCGACATGCAGGCTGGAGATAGTGCAAGGCTCAGTTTAATTCCCTACCGTATAAATCCTGCTCGACAGCCTATGGTGCAAGCAGAGCTGGATTACGTGTGGACGAAGGGTCTGAGGGATAAGGAATGTCGTGAGTGGTCGTTGCCTGTAACTTTGCAACCGGTGTTAAGTGGCAAGATTAGTGAGTGTGTTGATTGCGAGAGTGTGTGTGCATTATCCCTGACAGACGCCTATACCTTATCAAGAGTTGACGACACCATAGACCGCCTCGGGGCTGCATCGCCTATCACGAGGGTGGATTTAGTAAAGGGTTGCTGGCAGGTGCCTTTGTCCGAGCGTGCTGGGGAGGTGTGTGGTTTTGTTGTGGACGGGGGTGCCTACCGGTGCAATGTTATGCCTTACGGACTTAAGAATGCACTAGCAACGTTTCAGAACCTGATGAATGAAAGTGAAAAGGACAATGATGCGCTGGGGCATTTCGAGGTCTATGTTCCAGCCTATGGTCCGGTCGTTGTAGTTTACCCAGATCATCACCCTCTCAAGTTCTTGGACCAGTTTCACAATCGGAATATGAGGCTGACCAGGTGGTCACTAAGGTTATTGGTATATAACCTGGACATACGCCATATTGCTGGTTGTGACAACGTGGTTGCAGATGGTCGTTCAAGGGTATATGATCCTGGGTAGATTGACACACGGGTAGCCTCCTGCTTAGTTTGAATAGTATTTTGCGCTTGGTGCTTGTTGGCTCGCGGTTGTAGCCCAGCGTATTGGGTCGTAAAGCAGGAGTTGAGCGTTTGGTATAGAAGAAAAATAGGCTGCCCTTATAGTGCAGCCGGAAAAAACATATTAAAATATAAAAATCATAAAAAAACTCTTTCTTTTGATATAGATAATTGTATAAGTTTGTCATAGCCTATAGAGTTTGAGTAGTCCACGAACTATCAAACGGCTGAGCTGCTGTAAGCTCGCTCTGGGAGCATGATATTGTGTCTTTTTTGCTATTGTTGGGAGGAGTTATAAAATGTGATTTTTTTTTTATAAGATGTGTTTTAGTGATAAACTCAGCTTTGTTTTAGTGCCATGCGGTCGCTGGGTGTGAGGGGCTTGATGGGGTTCTGTGTGTCAGATTTTAGCTCAGGGTTGAGCAAGTAAAATCTTGGGGGAGGTGTGACGCATGTCGAGTATGAGCATGCTGTACAGAACGCCCAGTCATGCCCCACTCTCGCTAGGATCGTCAGGGCAGGAACTTTGGCTGTAGTCTGTGTAGAGTTTCCTAACTTAGTTTATGTGAGCCGTTGTACTATAAGTATTATAAATATGTATTTTGTTTTCATCTGAGTCAACAAGTTCTATTTTATATCATTAGTTATAAGTGTTGTGTGTGGGACTTATTTGTAATGATGAGAGGAGAGAGAGAGAGATTACGTAACGGGGGACAGTGAGTGCGCCACGCGGCAGGTAGGCCTAACTCCCCTCCTCCCTCCTCCCTCCTCCCCCTCAGCGCGTGGGAAATCCTTTGTCGATCCCAGAGTGAGAGAGAATATTACGTAATGATTGTCAGGGGGCGGTCCTTAGTAGTTTGCGATATGCTCACTAGAGGGCCGAGTATAAAAAGGGAAGTCTCGCCACAGTTTCTTCAGAACTCATTAGGCAGAGCGACTTCTCATATCCCTTGCAACTATACATATTCTTCCGACTGATGTGAACTTTCTCTACTCTCTGTACCGCCTACCTTCTTCTTTTCCCGACCCTTTTTAACCTCAATGATCCCTTTGGTGCAGAGCTAGTCAGCCAAAGTATTATCGCTTGAGTTCTCACGAGATATATGCCTATTAGATAGCCTATTTTGGAAGGGATAACTAGAATAGGATTGATTAATGTTTGTTGCACTCGTATATGCATTTCCCTGTGTATGATTATTCATGTTCCTGTTTTCTGCTGATCTAAGTAATGCTAGACTGGGATAAGGCTACTAGAGTTGTGATTCCCTATGTGTATTAGGTTTTGTTGAACCTGTACAATCGCAACGGAGACTTGGGAAGCCTAGGTGGTCTTTCTGACTGTGTACCTTGTGAGTTTAGAGCTGTGTTGCGAGTGAGGGCTTTTGCCTCTGCCACCCAACACTGTGCTAACTCGTTTGCTTGACTTTGAGAGGATCGCCAGGAGAGAACCAGATACTAGTGATCTGGATCTCTCAAGAGAGCATCCCGTCAATTAACGTAATTTGGCCGCACAGTCTTAAGGACCTCGCTAGGCTACGAGCCGCTTGCTCAGCCATTGTTTCCTAGCCTACTACATCCCAGCTAGACTTTGCTCGGTCAGCAGATACAGCATAGTATTGAAGCTTTCCTTATGTATGTTATTGTTTATGCACTATTGATTTCATGTGTGGCACGCTTAGCTACTTTAGAGATTAGTGGCCCACGAGCACAATCCTAGTAGGCTATTGCCAGTGCATTGTCGGAGTACTTCTTTTTAATGTTTGCCATTTACTATTGTCTATTCTTATAATTCTTCTTATGTCAATTTAAAGCCTTTAATGTTAGTTAATTGCCAGTGTGTTGCTTATTGAATTGCTGTTCAAAATCCGATACTTACTTCTTACGAGTATCCGAGAAGCATCTAACTTTATCAGAAGATTCCTTGCTCGATGCTCGAGGACTATTGTTTAACGTAACGTAATAGTGCCGATCCGAAGTAGAAGGTGGAGGACTTCTTAAGTTCTTAGTCAAGGGTGGATTACTTCGGCTTCGGCCAACACTATTCTTTGGTGTTGTTGTATTTACTTCTTTGTTTGATTGTTGACCAGACTAGATAACTCCCGTCTCTTTATTAGTCTGTTGTGAAGCGCTAGTACCGAGTTCTTGTATACCCCGTTATAGCAGATAGAACTCTGGAGGGTATTGGTGTTTTTTGTTCGGCTGGCAGTACTCTGGGGTTGGGATCGTGTGTTTCCGTTGTGGAAGCGAGCCATACTCGAGTCCTGTGTGAGAGCCCTTGTGTACCCGAGTGCCCGGTCGTAACACCATTCACATATGCATAGCCTACGTGAGTTGCAGTTGGGATGTGTGTACATGCTTAGATTGATATGCAGGATTCGAAATTGCATAATAAATCGTAGGCAGTGTCCACCATTCTTTAACTGTCTTCGTGGTGCGATGCATAAGGTGTTGATTTTCGGTGAGCATCCTGGATTCGAATCCACGGACTGCCACATGTGTTTGTAAATTTCATTAATCGATTTTAGGAGTATAGTTGGTTGTTGGAAGGAACATAATAATTGATATTGGTTCAGGCGTAATTTATCGAGAGGACTTCCCTAGTGGTTAAGGCCCCATTAATTGCTCTTTCCATTCACATATGCATAGCCTACGTGAGTTGCAATTGGGATGTGTGTACATGCTTAGATTGATATGCAGGATTCGAAATTGCATAATAAATCGTAGGCAGTGTCCACCATTCTTTAACTGTCTTCGTGGTGCGATGCATAAGGTGTTGATTTTCGGTGTGAGCATCATGGATTCGAATCCACGGACTGCCACATGTGTTTGTAAATTTCATTAATCGATTTTAGGAGTATAGTTGGTTGTTGGAAGGAACATAATAATTATATAACAGTTCAAAATCCAATTCGATCATCTTAAGCAGCATCAGACTTTCTTCAGAAGATTCCTGTTCGATGCTTTAGGACTTTCATTCACTTTCTTTAATATAGGAGTGACAGTTTATTATTGTTTAGAGTAACTTTAATTATTCCTTCTTCTTATTTGCATTAAATCATTCCAGTGATTTAATTAAGCTCTCTATCTTTTTCCTTGTATACATTATTAACGTAATTGTATCTTGTTGTGATCAGGCTGTATCAGAGATCATCAGCCTGTAGTAGTAGTGCATTTATACCGAGTTAAAGGATACCCCGCTATCGCAGATTTAACTCAGGAGGGTATAGGTGTTTTTGTGCGCCGGCATTATAAGTTCGAGGGTTGGATCTAGTGTTACCGTTGTGGCTGTGTGCCTTTCTAGTCCAATGATTAAGAGCCCTTGTTGTATACGAGTCCTGGTCGTAACAGTCTGTGTTTGTCTCTGTGTATATGCCTGTTTCCTTCTTGCTGTTTCCTGTTTCTCTACTTTTTGTCTGTGTGTGTCTCTCCTTATATGTCTGTTTCCTTCTGTCTGTTCACTGTTTATCTATTTCATGTCTGTATCTGTGTTTATTTGTCTCTCTTTAATTGTCTGTTTCATTCTGTCTATTCCATGTTTCTCTACTTCATGTCTATATTGTCTGTGTATCTCTTTATTTGTCTGTTTCCTTCTGTCTGTTCTTGTTTCTCTACTTCATGTCTGTGTTTGTGTCTTTTTTTGTCTCTTTCCTCCTTGATATTCCCTGTTTCTGTACTACCGTTTGTTAATGTATTCCCTCGTTCTCCTTCTGCTTATTTTGCCTTCCGTCTATCACCTTGCCTTTCTCTCTCTTCTCCTGTCATGCACCGGGGTTTGACGTTTAGTGTTCAGAGGTACAATTATCATAATTACCTCTATACATTTAGTTTTCTGCCCACAGCTCGCTGAAAGAGAACTGCAGAGATTGAAGTACGGTAACTACACTAATTGTTACTGAACACCCGAGATGGTCACTAGGTATCGTATAAATACGATAGAATATGACTCTTTTGTGATCTCGTATGTCTCTGTGACGTCACGATCTCTCCTACAGCACGACGTAGGACGAGTAGATCGTATATTATAAGATTGTAAATAAGTTAAGTTATAAAAGGCCTAATATGCTATTAAGCAATATTGCCATGGTCTTATGTAGTATATATGAATTTATCGTATATATTAATATAATTTATCGTATAGAGCAACCTAACTGCGGTACGATAATTTGGGCTCCTGGCGGTTTGCCAAGGCAGCAAGGTGTGCTTTTGAGGTACGCCAGAGCCTTCACGAACACCAACCAGTTAACATCCAATTTTCCGCCCTCAGTTGATCGTGCTTTTGTGCCTGTAATCACAATACACATACAGCAATACACTCAGCTACACCATCACGACGCTCTCATCGACATCATGACTGACTGATAGATAAGCATACATTATAATAATCATGTCCATTCCCATGTAATCATTTATTCTTTCTTTAACTTGACTCGAGTCTTGGGACCGAAGTCTCGTTCCCCATTGTCCACCGCCATATTGGATAAAACGTTCTCCCTTGCCTCATTGCCACGTGGAACTATTGGTGAGTTAATTCCTGGCTAATATTAACCCTTATAACCTTACCCTATATATACATTTATTATGGGAGACCTTTGGATATAAATTAGCTTGTTTCAGATTGAATTCAATTTAGATATAGAGTAGTTTTCATTTAGATTGATTTTATTTGATTCATTATAGCTTAGTAATATTTAACTTCCATTGATAGTTTACCACAATGGTGCCCAGACCCGGGAATTAGCTACCAGTAAGGGATTTTAAGGCAATGAACAAGGGGACATATAACAGGATGCAGGAACAACTCTATGATAAACTGGCAAGGCTAGCCAAGCGATGGTTAGAGCCGGAATGCAGGGTCACATCGTTGTGCCTGCCTAAGTCCTGCATCCCACCCATCATCTTTCCCCAGTAATTTTCTTTTCCGTTTCGGACTTCCTGTGACTATTATGACCTGACCTAACATTTTTTCTTGTTCAATATGATCCATTAGTAGGTATTGCTATTTAGTGTACTATTTTTTCTCCATAACATAGAAGTCCGCCGGTTGGCGTCTCTTAATTAGACTATTATTTGGCCGTTGTCTTTGTAACGTAATATTTAGATATTGTTACGGCTGGATCGGCAATACATATTCGGGATTCTTGATCGTAGGACAGAAATGGCTTATGTGACAACGACACGCTCGATTCCAGTCCCAAATACTATATGCTCCAGACAACAAAAGCACCAACGCCCTACAGAGTTATCGTCTATGGTAACGAGGTACCTTAACTCGGCGAAAGTGTACAACAGGGGTAGGCTATGAGACTAAACTCCCTCAGACATTTATAGGTTACGTTATTACTAAAGAAATGCAATACTCAAGAAACTACGTTAATATTAAGCCTCTAATAATGTAGAATAGAAGCAGGCTAAAGGTATGACAGTGAAATGCTAAATGACAAATGTACACGCCTATTTGAAAGCGCGTGCACTAGAATAACTGTCCCCTACTAACATGCACTAGCATGTAGCATACAAGATGTTCATGATCCAGTAGATACCTAATAATACACATGGAAGGAACATAAATAGTAGTCACTTATTATAATAATGAATCTATACTTGGAATAACTAAAAGGTTGCAGGCAACAGTACTGCGCCGGTAGCCTACTACCGCATAGGCTACTTCGCTTCTCTCACTCTGTCTCCCCTCTGAGTCCGTATGCGCCCTACGCAATAGAACTCCGGACACAGCAGCAAAACGACAGTGCAGTTAATTGATACATGAAAGTATTAATAGTGTTGTCTTGTGTGTGAGTAATGTGTATTGTAAAGTGTTACATACATATACTTAAAGAGAGCTGCAATGCATAGTAAAATAAAGATATATCCCACTCACCATCCCCATGTGTTCTAGCTAGCAGGCCAAGTCACAGGAACAACGAGTCCCAGCACCGAAAGCGAGAACCCAGGAAAAGACTGTAGAGAACACAAGGACAGATAAATTACGTTACTCTACTATACCGGCACTACGAGCGAGCTGTAGTCTCTGGTACTACACTCGCTCCTGGCTCGGTATGCAAATCAAGGCTAAGTCCTCGCCCCTCTACAGACAACTCCTGGGCATGGTCGGGCTCTTACACATGGCACCAGTCTAGTCACAAATTGGATGATGAGCGGGGCATATAACTCGTGAACATGTAGAACGTTCACCAACTATCCTCATCAAGAAGATCGCTGTTCACATTAACCCCTTAAATCTAATACATGTAAATATATGCTTGTCCTAAGAGTAATACGAGAGGTGGGTGCTGAAACTCCTTTAGGACCTCAAGGGAAGGTTATGCATTTAAATAGAGAGAAGAATGAAATGAGAGTAATGTCGTCAGAGAGAAAGAGTGCAACCGTGAGAAGTTGGGAGAGAGGGCAAGGGATGTTAGAATCTCAAAGGTTCTAGGCAACCTGATCATGGAACACACAGCGAGCCTCCAGGCAATGTGCTGTACGACAACATGGGCAGCCCAGGCAGCATAGGCAGGCGGCAATGGACTACCAATCCTGTCGCGCCTAGCTATAAGCGCAAGGCTGCCAACCAGTCCATACGTCTGGCAACCACCCCCCCGGCAGCGTGGCGCGTTGCTACCCTCTCGCTCTGAAACCTGACTCACTCTCTCTCTCTGAACTCCCATTGTCTTATCTATCAACTTCTCTATTGATACTACATATTAAATGGAAGGTCTCGACATGGCTTAAAACAAAACCCACCACTGGTTAGCACATGACGAGACCTTTGCAGAGATACAAAGAACATAGTTATAAGTTGTCACACTCAATATACATAGCTGCTGACGGTAGCCAGCACGGTACAGTGGTACGGGCGGTACAGTGGAGTACCAAGGAGTACAATCAGGTTGCGTTGCCACGCACTGGGTGCGTCACAATATATAGCCTATAGGCTCGCATGCAAAATGGATAAAAACGATAAAGAGACACCGTCTAGTGGGGTGCTGATCAAAGCCCCTAAAAATCAAAGGGCGGGACTTCGGGGAGTATTAAATAGGCTAATTGTGGACTTAAACACTTTCATCACTACTGCTGATCTAGAGGAATTGGAGGCTAGATTAGATAACGTCCAGGCTACCAACGGTCGTATTACGGCTCTGAGTGAGGTGATTGTGGCTGACATGATAGAGGAGGAAGAGATAGTTACAGAGTGTGATAATCGCGCCCTCTATGACGAACCTGTCTTTAGAGCAAAGCGCCTATTACAGCGTGCTGTCGCAAGTAAGAAGGGAGGCGATAATGAGGCCCATAGAAGGGCTGACCCAAAACATACTGTACACCTCCCAAAGCTCAATCTTCCTACATTTGGGGGCAAGTTAACCGAGTGGTTAGCTTTCTGGGACGTATTTCGATCTGCGGTTCATGAATCCTCTTTGGATAATGTCCGCAAGTTTCACTATCTGAAGGGACAAATGGAAGGAGAGGCCTTACATTTAATAGAGGGTTTTGCAGTAGTGGGTGGTAGTTATCTTGAAGCGGTACACTTATTAGAGTCCACATACGGGGATAGAGAGCAGTTGAAGATGGCCCATGTCGTTGCCTTGTTGGGGCTCGCAGAACCACAGTATAAGGTTGATGAGTTGACAAACTTCAGGGCAAATATGGAGTGCCATACTCGATAGCTAGACACCCTAGGGCTTACCACGCAGGAAATGATAGTCATTATCTTGCGGCAGAAGCTTCCTATGGCAATACTTGATAAGGTAAGATAATTTGAACTGGGGGAGTTCAAAACTCAGTTCAGCAAGGAGATCAATAATCTACAGTTGAACAAAGGGAGAATGTATGTGTCGGGAGGGAGTGAGAATGTGGAGAAGAGGGGAACAATAAGCATGACAGTGGGGACTAAAGTAAAGAAAGAGGGTGTGTATAAGAAACCTGCTCAGATTCTATGTAAGCTATGTAACAACAAACATAAATGGAGTTTCTGCATAAAATACCCAACAAATGAGACAAAACTAGCACAGGCGAAAAGATTGAAGCTATGTGTAGGTTGTCTAAGTGGGGGACATGGTAAGCAGGGACAATGTACTGCTACATAATTAAGGCCCTGTCGGCACTGCAAAGGACATCACTTTGATAAGTTGTGTCCTACAGCGGATAAAGTCAAAGACGTCAAAAATGAGGGTACTACAACTGTGACACAAGGTAGCACGAAAGACACCACTATATTGCCCACAATACAGATTCCCATGGAAGGTAATGACAGTAACAAAGTTTGTCGGGTACTTCTAGATCAAGGGTCTCAACGTTCCTTTATAAAGAGGTCCGTACTAGTGGGACTGAAGCACCGAATCGTAGGGGCTGAGACTCTTCGATTACAGGGCTTCACAGGGGTTACTGATAAACAAGACTACGAGATAGCGGAGATTTCATATTTCTATCGTAAAAACCGGTACTTTATGACTTGTAAAATAGTAGACACCCTACCAGAATATGTATCTGTGGGTGTGAAGAAGGTGGAACACGCATTACGTAGCAAAGGGGTTAACTTGTCAGATCCCATGGGAAATCAGAGTGAGGTGCATGTTCTACTTGGTGTAGATCATTATTATGAAGTAGTATACCCTGGATTTAAAAAGATGTGTGGTGTAGTTTTAATCCCCACAAAATTTGGATACTGCATGAGCGGAAAGGTGCATACTACACAGTCAAAGGTCCTGGTCGACACGGTCTCGATATATAGAGTCAATGTAACCGCGGCAGAGGAGTTGGGAAGGGAGGATTCCCAACCTAGTGACCCTAAGATGGCTGCCGAGTTCGACCTGGAACGACTGTGGAGATTGGATCACATAGGCATTAATCCTATGGAGACTGATTATGACTCGGAAGTTACGCTACAAAGGTTTGACGAGTCTGTGTGCTACTGTGCCTCAGACAAGCAATATAAAGTTAGTTTATCCTGGAAGAACAGTGAGATAAGCCTGCCTACCAATTATGGTTTGGCATTAGGTCGCTTGCGCGCATTGCAGCGGAAATTGTCTAACGAACCGAGCACGCGCCAGGCGTATGACGATGTATTTCGGAGTTATGAGGATAGGGGCTTTATAGAGAGAGTCGATGTCAAGGAACCATGTAAGAAGGGTAGGGTTCACTATCTGGCCCATCATGGGGTAAAGAAAGACAGCGTCACCACACCAATACGGGTGGTGTATGACTGTTCTGCCCACCAAGGACAACAACCCAGTCTAAATGACTGCCTGTTGACAGGTCCGTCCATGGTGTCGGACCTGTCCCAACATCTATTGCGGTTTAGGCTGGGGAAGTACGCCTATACCAGTGACATCGAGAAAGCATTCTTGATGGTCAAGCTAAAGGAGGAAGATAGAGATGTTACCCGCTTTCTCTGGTTCGGCGACATTAGCGACTCTGGAAGTCCCATCATAATATACCGTTTTCGGGTTGTACTCTTTGGGGCCACTTGCTCGCAGTTTTTGTTAAATGCCACAATCAGAAAACATCTAGCTGACACTCATGAGGACACAAGTAAACTATCTCGCGGATTATACATTGACAATTTGCAGGGTACTAGCGATAGTCAAAATGATTTGTTATATGCATACTGGCAAGCACGCAGATTGTTTGCGGATGCACATCTATTTCTCCGCGAGGGGGTTACTAATAGTGAAGATCTTCAGAGTTTAATACAGGTGGATGGTACGGCATCTCTTAACCAGGAAAAGTCCAGAAATTTGGGGATGATCTGGCAACCTAAACATGACATACTAACTTATCAAACAAGGTCTTTTGCTCAGCAGACAGGAGCGCACACCAAAAGAAGTCTGTTGAGCAAAGTTGCGCAATTTTTTGATCCTTTGGGTCTAGCATTACCCGTTACCATAAGAGCTAGGATTCTAATGCAGGAAGTTTGGAGACGTAAGATAGGATGGGATGACAGTTTGCCCGAGGACTTGAATAACCAAGGGACATTGTTGTTGAATGAATATGCCATCCTATGTACTAAACCTATACCTCGTAAAGTGGCGGCGTTCGGTGACGTTACGTTACACACGTTTTGCGATGCTAGCGCCACGGCATACGGGGTAGCCATATATGTTGTTACTTCATTTGGGGCACATTTAGTTACAGCCCGGGCCAAGGTAGCCCCGGTTAAAAAGGTAACTATCCCTAAAATGGAATTGACTGCCATGCTGCTATTAGCACGTCTGGTGCAACATGTACGCGCAGCATACGAGAGCGAATTAAATATTGAAATCGTTCATGTATGGTGCGATAGTCAGGTCGCACTCAACTGGATACATAGCAAGAAGTCTCTGCCAGTTTATGTGCGGAATAGGGTAGATGAGATTAGAGCCCTTTTGCCAGACGTTGCTTATCATTATGTAAATACAAAAGAAAACCCTAGTGATCTCATAACTAGGGGTATAACGGCTAGCCAGTTAATGAAGTCCGAATTGTGGTGGCATGGTCCAAAGTGGCTGCTCCATGAAAGTGAATGGACGATATGGCATGCTGTTGGTGATGGACTTCTGCCACTGGAAACAGTGGCAGTTACAGCCCAACCAAATGAGCCACCGGGTCCTATCATGAAGTGGGCAAGATTCGGTGACTATAATAAACTAGTCAGAGTTGTAGCTTGGGTGTTGCGATATGTATCCAATCTCAAGCTTAAAGTAACGGGCCAACTCTGCAACAGGGGTCACAACATTGATGCTCGTGAATTTAAAGCAGCTGAAGTAACTTTGATCAAATGGGTTCAAATAGAAACCTTTTCCAATGAATTAGAATCCTTGAAAAGCTCGAATAAGACATTAATGCCTAATATAGTGCGTCAACTAAGGTTGCACCTAGACAATGGCCTCATCAGGTGTGAGGGTCGCCTGAAGTGGTCGGGTGTACCAGACGGCACAAACCGACCTATACTTATGCCAACAAGACATCACGTTACTGATCTATTGATCATACGTGCACATAGGGAAGTAAAACACTACGGGGTATGTCATATTATATCAAATTTACGTCTCACATGGTGGATACCCAGAGTTCGACAAGTAGCTCGACGCGTAGTGAGAAAGTGTGTAATATGCCAGAGACTAAAGTGTAAACCATATGCAACTGGACCAGCTCCCCCTCTACCTGAATGCCGTGTAAAGCACGTAGAACCTTTCCAAGCGGTAGGATTAGATTACACAGGGGCATTGAAGATGAGGGAGGATGAGAAGGTTTATATATTATTGTTTACCTGTGCGACGTCTCGAGCGGTACACCTAGAACTATGTGATAATATGTCTAGCGAAGAATTTATGCTGGCGTTCAGACGGTTTTGTGCCCGTCGTTCATTCCCTCAACTCATTCTTAGCGACAATGCTCCCACTTATGTCCAAGCATCAAAATATCTAAAGGATATGAGTAGTGATCCTGCTATCATCATTTTTTTGGGAGAGAAGAAGTGCGAATGGAGGTTCATTCCAGTTAATGCACCTTGGTTTGGTGGAATGTGGGAACGATGTGTCGGCATAGTGAAGTCAGGACTAAGAGCGGTTGTAGGACGTGCTCTATTAAAGAAAAGTGAGTTGACGACAGTCCTCACAGAGATAGAGGCAGTCGTGAATGATCGCCCGCTTACATATGTGTACACCGACCTGCAAGAACCACTACCATTAACGCCAGCTCACTTGCTATATGGAAAACCATTGACTGCGTTTCCATCTGATTTTCAGTCCATAGTAGAGTTAGAGGATCCCTCGTTGTACTCTGAGGTAGCGGTGTCTAAGAGATACCAGTATATATCCAGGATAATCGAGGATTTTAGGAAACGGTGGATTAGTGAATATCTGCTAGCATTGAGGGAAATGAGTGTTACTCCCTCTGGTAGACCAACGGCACCATCAGTTGGTGAAGTTGTTTTAATTAAAGAAGATAGTCCTCGTTTATACTGGAAATTAGGCCGCGTATTGGAGGTATACAAGGGGGCAGACTCTGTAGAGCGGGTGGCGCTATTGAAGACAGCCACTGGAACTACTGTTCGTCCTATCGCACGCTTGTACGCTTTGGAGCTCGATTCCGCATTGCAATCTGAGGCTCCACCTGTTATTGCTGGGTCCGAGGATTCTCAAAGGAACGACTCGCCTCTTACTGATGGTGATCATTCTCGGACCGGGACGCGTCCCAGACGCGCTGCTGCTGGCGCCGTCGACTTGTGGCGTCAGAAGATAGCCTCTGGGCAACTTTAGGTTTAAGGTGGGGTTCAGGTCTTTTTTGTGGGGGGAGTGTATCGTATAAATACGATAGAATATGACTCTTTTGTGATCTCGTATGTCTCTGTGACGTCACGATCTCTCCTACAGCACGACGTAGGACGAGTAGATCGTATATTATAAGATTGTAAATAAGTTAAGTTATAAAAGGCCTAATATGCTATTAAGCAATATTGCCATGGTCTTATGTAGTATATATGAATTTATCGTATATATTAATATAATTTATCGTATAGAGCAACCTAAATGCGGTACGATAATTTGGGCTCCTGGCGGTTTGCCAAGGCAGCAAGGTGTGCTTTTGAGGTACGCCAGAGCCTTCACGAACACCAACCAGTTAACATCCAATTTTCCGCCCTCAGTTGATCGTGCTTTTGTGCCTGTAATCACAATACACATACAGCAATACACTCAGCTACACCATCACGACGCTCTCATCGACATCATGACTGACTGATAGATAAGCATACATTATAATAATCATGTCCATTCCCATGTAATCATTTATTCTTTCTTTAACTTGACTCGAGTCTTGGGACCGAAGTCTCGTTCCCCATTGTCCACCACCATATTGGATAAAACGTTTTCCCTTGCCTCATTGCCACGTGGAACTATTGGTGAGTTAATTTCTGGCTAATATTAACCCTTATAACCTTACCCTATATATACATTTATTATGTGAGACCTTTGGATATAAATTAGCTTGTTTCAGATTGAATTCAATTTAGATATAGAGTAGTTTTCATTTAGATTGATTTTATTTGATTCATTATAGCTTAGTAATATTTAACTTCCATTGATAGTTTACCACACTAGGGCTTTTAACACCTTACGAGCGGCCTAGGCGGTAATTTATATATACCGCCCAGCGGGGTGTTTTTACCCTAAATAGGGTTGTTTACGTGATCATTTGCATGCCTAAATAAGACCCAGAGCGTGAAACAAGTATCTATCCCTGAAAGGGCATAAACAGAGCTTTCCATTGACACCCCAACCGTCCTTGTACGACCACTGGTTTTCTTGCAACGATCGCGCAACACGAGTGCAAAAACCATGTAATTAGGTACTTTCCCTACATAATTCCCTGTGTAGCGAGTGTGAGGGGGGATGGAAGGGTGGTTTTCACTTCAGTTGGCCCACCGCGGTGGTGCGCGACGGTCATAGCCTTACTATGCTCCTCATACCGCTCAGCTCTCTCTCTGCAACATGACGTGCTGAAAATGGCACACAACATAAGTTGTGAACCGCCACTTAGTCCAAATTTCTTTCACACGACATAAGTTGCGCGCCGCCAATAAAGGGTTAAGTATTCATATTTGTTTTCACCAACTCACCAATTAATTTACAAATAAACCTATCTAATGAAATCAATGAAAGTAATGAATACATGTGGTACTCCAAGGACTCGAACATAGGATACTCACACCGAAATTCCACACACTAAGCACTAGGCTATCAAGACAGTTAAAGGTTTATGTACAAGTCTACGATATATTATGTATTCTCTCAAATTTCGTCCTTGTATGCAAAAGGTTTACTAAACCCACTGTGACCAATACAAGTGTCAACAGTTAGTATTAACCCTTCTTGCCCTGCCAGCATTTCTTAATGTTGATAGTGTTCCCCTGGCGATCTGGCCAAAAATCGTTGTATGTAAGCACAGGCCCATTTTTTAAAATTTAATAGCTAGAGAATTCACACAAACCTTACAATGTAGCCCTTACTTGTATCTGTAGACTGGTGCTAAGTAGACCGCTCTAGGTCAACTGGTGCAGGTGTGCGAGCGATTTCCGTGGAGAGAGTTTGGTGCGTATTTAGCCATATCGAACACTTTGGATGACTTATTTTTGCTACAACTAGCAGTGGCGGACAATGTCGGACTGATAAGCAATGTAGTTGAGGCTTGGAGGTGCTACGATCGACTTTGTCAACAAACGTTTCGCCCCGCGGCTTTCAAAGCACGCTTAGGACGCTTTCAAGCATACAGATTTTAAAATGCTGCCCGGGCTCCGGGCCTTCTCAAGGTGCGGCATTTTAAAATGCTGCCCGGGCAGGAAGGGTTAAGTGGAGATGGGCGAATATATTTGATCATTTATTTATATATTTATTATTTTTCTTGTTTCCTCCCTAAACATCTATCAAGCTTAAGAAACACACCTCAAGAACCCCTTCAAGATAAATGTCCTGGCCGAAAGACGATTCCTAATAAATTACAGGCTCGCTATCTCCCGCAGGGAAAAAAATAGACACCTAAATGGCTCGAAAGGTCGAAATAATGACATGTATATTGGTGGAAAAGTCGAACAGAAGGGGTTAATAAGACCAAGGTGACGGCTGGGAAGAAATATAAATATCCCTCTTTTTACCAGGTTTTGAGATTGGATTTGGTAGGTTCTACTTAACTGGAGAAGTCAAAGTCGCACAACACATACATAGAAGAAACAAAGGGTACATATAACACTGAGTATATTTTTGAACAGTCTTTATTTATCTACTCCTAAGGTTAACAATACTAAGAGTTATACATGAATCAATGGTTGTGGTAAACTATCAATGGAAGTTAAATATTACTAAGCTATAATGAATCAAATAAATAAATCTAAATGAAAACTATTCCATATCTAAATTGAATTCAATCTGAAACAAGCTAATTTATATCCAAAGGTCTCACATAATAAATTTATATATAGGGTAAGGTTACAAGGGTTAATATTAGCCAGGAATTAACTCGCCAATAGTTCCACGTGGCAATGAGGCAAGGGAGAACGTTTTACCCAATATAGCTGTGGACAATGGGGATCGAGACATCGGTCCCGAGACACAGGTCAAGTTAAAGAAAGAATAAATGATTACATGGGAATGGACATGATTATTATGCTTATCTGTCAGTCAGTCATGGTGTCGATGAGAGCGTCATGATGGTGTAGCTGTGTGTATTGCTGTATGTATATTGTGATTAGAGGCACAAAAGCATGATCAACTGAGGGCTGAAAATTAGATGTTAACTGGTTGGTGTTCGTGAAGGCTCTGGTGTTCCTCGAAGACACACCTTGCTGCCTTGGCAAAACGCCAGAAGCCCAAATTATCGTACCGCATCTAGGTTGCTCTATACGATAAATTATATTAATATATACGATAAATTCATATATACTACATAAGACCATGGCAATAGTGCTTAATAGCATATTAGGCCTTTTATAACTTAACTTATTTACAATCTTATAATATACAATCTACTCATCCTACGTCGTGCTGTAGGAGCGATCGTGACGTCACAGAGACATACGAGATCACAAAAGAATCATATTCTATCGTATTTATACGATACACTCCCCCCACTAAAAAAGACCTGAACCCCATCTTAAAACTAAAGTTGCCCAGAGGCTATCTTCTGACGCCACAAGTCGACGGCGCCAGCAGCAGCGCGTCTGGGACGCGTCCCGGTCCGAGAATGATCACCATCAGTAAGAGGTGAGTCGTTCCTTTGAGAATCCTCGGACCCAGCAATAACAGGTGGAGCATCAGATTGCAATGCGGAATCAAGCTCCAAAGCGTACAAACGTGCGATAGGACAAACAATAGTTCCAGTGGCTGTCTTCAATAACGCCACCCGCTCTACAGAGTCTGCCCCATTGTGTACCTCCAACACGCGGCCCAATTTCCAGTATAAACGAGGACTATCTTCTTTAATTAAAACAACTTCACCAACTGTAGGTGCCGTTAGTCTACCAGAGGGAGTAACACTCCTTTTCCTCAATGCTAGCAGATATTCACTAATCCACCGTTTCCTAAAATCCTCTATTATCCTGGATATATACTGGTATCTCTTAGACACCGCTACCTCAGAGTACAACGAGGGATCCTCTAACTCTACTATGGATTGGAAATCAGATGGAAACGCAGTCAATGGTTTCCCATATAGCAAGTGAGCTGGCATTAATGGTAGTGGTTCCTGCAGGTCGGTGTACACATATGTAAGCGGGCGATCATTCACGACTGCCTCTATCTCTGTGAGGACTGTCGTCAACTAACTCTTCTTTAATAGAGCACGTCCTACAACCGCTCTGAGTCCTGACTTTACTATGCCGACACATCATTCCCACATTCCACCAAACCAAGGTGCCTTAACTGGAATGAACCTCCATTCGCACTTCTTCTCTCCAAAAATAGTGATGATAGTAGGATCACTACTCATATCCTTTAGATATTTTGATGCTTGGACATAAGTGGGAGCATTGTCGCTAAGAATGAGTTGAGGGAATGAACGACGGGCACAAAACCGTCTGAACGCCAGCATAAATTCTTCGCTAGACATATTATCACATAGTTCTAGGTGCACCATTCGAGACGTCGCACAGGTAAACAAAAATATATAAACCTTCTCATGCTCCCTCGTCTTCAATGCCTCTGTGTAATCAAATCCTACCGCTTGGAAAGGTTCTACGTGCTTTACACGGCATTCAGGTAGGGGTGGAGCTGGTCCAGTTGCATATGGTTTACCTTTTAGTCTCTAGCATATCACACACTTTCTTACTATGCGTCGAGCTACTTGTCGAACTCTGGGTATCCACCATGTGAGACGTAAATTTGATATAATATCACATACCCCGTAGTGTTTTACTTCCCTATGTGCACGTATGATCAATAGATCAGTAACGTGATGTCTTGTTGGCATAAGTATAGGGCGGTTTTTGCCGTCTGGTACACCCGACCACTTCAGGCGACCCTCACACCTGATGAGGCCATTGTCTAGGTGCAACCTTAGTTGATGCACTATATTAGGCATTAATGTCTTATTCGAGCTTTTCAAGGATTCTAATTAATTGGAAAAGGTTTCTACTTGAACCCATTTGATCAAAGTTACTTCAGCTGCTTTAAATTCACGAGCATCAATGTTGTGACCCCTGTTGCAGAGTTGGCCCGTTACGTTAAGCTTGAGATTGGATACATATCGCAATACCCTAGCTACAACTCTGACTAGTTTATGATAGTCACACCGAATCTTGCCCACTCTATGATAGGACCCGGTGGCTCATTTGGTTGGGCTGTAACTGCCACTGTTTCCAGTGGCAGAAGTCCATCACCAACAGCATGCCATATCGTCTATTCACTTTCATGGAGCAGCCACTTTGGACCATGCCACCACAATTCAGACTTCATTAACTGGATAGCCGTTATACCCCTAGTTATGAGATCACTAGGGTTTTCTTTTGTATTTACATAATGATAAGCAACGTCTGGCAAAAGGGCTCTAATCTCATCTACCCTATTCCGCACATAAACTGGCAGAGACTTCTTGCTATGTATCCAGTTGAGTGCGACCTGACTATCGCACCATACGTGAACGATTTCAATATTTAATTCGCTCTCGTATGCTGCGCGGTGGCGGATTCTGATGAGAAACTGCAGCGGGTAGTCAAAGAGTTTGGTGTGGTTTGTGGAAGGAGGAAACTGAAGGTGAACGTCAATAAAAGTAAAGTAATGGTGTGTAATAGGGGAGAGCATAGGGTGAATCTAGATGTGAGGCTGGATGGGGAAATATTGGAACAAGTAGAGTGTTTTAAATATCTAGGAGGAACAATAAGCAGGAGTGGAGGTATGGAAGTGGAGGTAAAACAGAGTGTGTGTGAAGGAAGGAAGGTTTTCGGAGCAATGGGAAGTATGTGGAAGACGAGAAATCTCGGTGTGAAAGTAAAAAGTGCACTGTATCAAGGAATTGTTGTGCCAACAGTGATGTATGGGGCTGAGACATGGGCTCTGAAGAAAAAGGAGAAAAGAGGGCTGGATGTGATGGAGATGAGCTGCTTGAGGAGTATGTGTGGAGTTACTCGTAGAGACAGATTGAGGAATGAAGAGATACGTAGGAGAGTGGGGCAGCAGGAACATTTGTCAGCCAGAGTGGACAGAAGGGTGCTGAGCTGGTATGGTCATGTTGAACGGATGGGAGATGAAAGGCTTACAAAGAGAATATGTGAGTCAGGTACAAGGGGAGATAGAAGGGCAGGAAGACCCCCATTGAGATGGAGAGACTGTGTAAGAAAGGCTTTGGATGATAGAGGAATGACTATAGATCAGGCAGGGGAAGTGGTGGTGGACAGGAGTGAATGGAGAATGCTTGTGAATAGTTGAGTGAACACGTGGTCATTTGGAGTAAGGGGTCGGGCGCAAGTTGGACTAGATAATAGTCCATCAGGCGCCTGGCCCGGGGAGACGATTAATATGAAGGGTGTGCCTGGAAGTGTGGTGGGAGGGCTTGTGGCTTTGGCTCCGCTGCATGTCTGCCTGCCGAGATCGGAACCTCTCCGGGTGGTCAGGGGCCGGGGGAGTGCTGGAGCGACCTTTGTAACCCTGGTCTCTGGGTCTTCTCCTGGGTGACCTGGATGTGTGAGAGTTTGTGTTTTTTATCTGTGTTTATTTTTTGTTTTATGTTGTTTTTGTGTTTTCCCTGTTCTTGCTCTGTCTTGAGTCGGCAACCCCCAAAATGGGGATTGGGCCTGAGCATATAGATAGATAGATAGATAGATGCTCGCGTACATGTTGCACCAGACGTGCTAATAGCAGCATGGCAGTCAATTCCATTTTAGGGATAGTTACCTTTTTAACCGGGGCTACCTTGGCCCGGGCTGTAACTAAATGTGCCCCAAATGAAGAAACAACATATATGGCTACCCCGTATGCCGTGGCGCTAGCATCGCAAAACGTGTGTAACGTAACGTCACCGAACGCCGCCACTTTACGAGGTATAGGTTTAGTACATAGGATGGCATATTCATTCAACAACAATGTCCCTTGGTCATTCAGGTCCTCGGGCAAACTGTCATCCCATCCTATCTTATGTCTCCAAACTTCCTGCATTAGAATCCTAGCTCTTATGGTAACGGGTAATGCTAGACCCAAAGGATAAAAAAATTGCTCAACTTTGCTCAACAGACTTCTTTTGGTGTGCGCTCCTGTCTGCTGAGCAAAAGACCTTGTTTGATAAGTTAGTATGTCATGTTTAGGTTGCCAGATCATCCCCAAATTTCTGGACTTTTCCTGGTTAAGAGATGCCGTACCATCCACCTGTATTAAACTCTGAAGATCTTCACTATTAGTAACCCACTCACGGAGAAATAGATGTGCATCCACAAACAATCTGCGTGCTTGCCAGTATGTATATAACAAATCATCCTGACTATCGCTAGAACCCTGCAAATCGTCAATATATAATCCGCGAGATAGTTTACTTGTGTCCTCATGAGTGTCAGCTAGATGTTTTCTGATTGTGGCATTTAACAAAAACTGTGAGCACGTAGCCCCAAAGAGTACAACCCGAAAACGGTATATTATGATTGGACTTTCAGAGTCGCTAATGTTGCTGAGCCAAAGAAAGCGGGTAGCATCTCTATCTTCCTCCTTTAGCTTGACCATCAAGAATGATTTCTCGATGTCACTGGAATAGGCGTACTTCCCCAGCCTAAACCGCAATAGATGTTGGGACAGGTCCGACACCATGGACGGACCTGTCAACAGGCAGTCATTTAGACTGGGTTGTTGACCTTGGTGGGCAGAACAGTCATACACCACCCGTATTGGTGTGGTGACGCTGTCTTTCCTTACCCCATGATGGGCCAGATAGTGAACCCTACCCTTCTTAAACGGTTCCTTGACATCGACTCTCTCAATAAAGCCCCTATCTCCATAACTCCGAAATACATCATCATACGCCTGGCGCGTGCTCGGTTCGTTAGACAATTTCCGCTGCAATGCGCTCAAGCGACCTAATGCCAAACCATAGTTGGTAGGCAGGCTTATCTCACTGTTCTTCCAGGGTAAACTAACTTTATATTGCTTGTCTGAGGCACAGCAGCACACAGACTCGTCAAACCTTTGTAGCGCAACTTCCGAGTCATAATCAGTCTCCATAGGATTAATGCCTATGTGATCCAATCTCCACAGTCGTTCCAGGTCGAACTCGGCAGCCATCTTAGGGTCACTAGGTTGGGAATCCTCCCTTCCCAACTCCTCTGCCACGGTTACATTGACTCTATATATCGAGACCGTGTCGACCAGGACCTTTGACTGTGTAGTATGCACCTTTCCGCTCATGCAATATCCAAATTTAGTGGGGATTAAAATTACACCACACATCTTTTTAAATCCAGGGTATACTACTTCATAATAATGATCCACACCAAGTAGAACATGCACCTCACTCTGATTTCACATGGGATCTGACAAGTTAACCCCCTTGCTACGTAATGCGTGTTCCACCTTCTTCACACCTACAGATACATATTCTAGCAGGGTGTCTACTACAATACAAGTCATAAAGTACCGGTTTTTACGGTAAAAATATGAAATCTCCGCTATCTCGTAGTCTTGTTTATCAGTAACCCCTGTGAAGCCCTGTATTCGAAGAGTCTCAGCCCCTACGATTTGGTGCTTCAGTCCCACTAGTACGGACCTCTTTATAAAGGAACTTTGAGACCCTTGATCTAGAAGTACCCGGCAAACTTTGTTTCTGTCTTTACCTTCCATGGGAATCTGTATTGTGGGCAATATAGTGGTGTCTTGCGTGCTACCTAGTGTCACAGTTGTAGTACCCTCTGTTTTGACGTCTTTGACTTTATCTGCCGTAGGACACAACTTATCAAAGTGATGTCCTTTGCACTGGCGACAGGGCCTTAAGTATGTAGCAGTACATTGTCCCTGCTTACCATGTTCCTTACTTAGACAACCTACACATAGCTTCAATCTTTTCGCCTGTGCTAGTTTTGTCTCATTTGTTGGGTATTTTACGCAGAAACTCCATTTATGTTTGTTGTTACATAGCTTACATAGAATCTGAGCAGGTTTCTTATACGCACCCTCTTTCTTTTCTTTAGTCCCCACTGTCATGCTTACTGTTCCCCTCTTCTCCACATTCTCACTCCTTCCCGACTCATACATTCTCCCTTTGTTCAACTGTAGATTATTGATTTCCTTAATGAACTGAGTTTTGAACTCCCCCAGCTCAAATGATCTTACCTTATCAAGTATTGCCATAGGAAGCTTCTGACGCAAGATAATGACTATCATTTCCTGCGTGGTAAGCCCTAGGGTGTCTAGCGATCGAATATGGCACTCCATATTTGCCCTGAAGTTTGTCAACTCCTCAACCTTATACTGTGGTTCTGCGAGCCACAACAAGGCAACGACATGGGCCATCTTCAACTGCTCTTTATCCCCGTATGTGGACTCTAATAAGTGTACCGCTTCAAGATAACTACCACCCACTACTGCAAACCCCTCTATTAAATGTAAGGCCTCTCCTTCCATTTGTCCCTTCAGATAGTGAAACTTGCGGACATTATCCAAAGAGGATTCATGAACCGTAGATCGAAATACGTCCCAAAAAGCTAACCACTCGGTCAACTTGCCCCAAAATATCGGAAGATTGAGCTTTGGGAGGTGTACAGTATGTTTTGGGTCAGCCCTTCTATGGGCCTCATTATCGCCTCCCTTCTTACTTGCGACAGCACGCTGTAATATGTACTTCGCTCTAAAGACAGGTTCGTCATAGAGGGCGCGATTATCACACTCTGTAACTATCTCTTCCTCCTCTGTTATGTCAGCCACAATCACCTCACTCAGAGCCGTAATACGACCGTGGGTAGCTTGGACGTTTTCTAATCTAGCCTCCAATTCCTCTAGTTCGGTAGTAGTGATGAAAGTGTTGACGTCCACGATTAGCCTATTTAATACTCCCCGAAGTCCCGCCCTTTGATTTTTAGGGGCCTTGATCAGCACCCCACTAGACGGTGTCTCTTTATTGTCTTTATTCATTTTGCATGTGAGCGTATAGGCTATGTATCTAAATGTTACGCTACAAAGACAACGGCAAAAATAGTAGTCTAGTTAAGAGACGCCGACCGGCGGACTTCTATGTTATGAAGAAAAAATAGTACACTAAATAGCAATAACTACTAATGGATCATATTGAACAAGAACAAATGTTAGGTCAGGTCATATGTCACAGGAAGTCCGAAATGGAAAAGAAAATTATTAGGGAAAGATGATGGGTGGGATGCAGGGCTTAGGCAGGCGCAACGATGTGACCCTGCATTCCGGCTCTAACCATCGCTTGGCTAGCCTTGCCAGTTTATCATAGAGTTGTTCCTGCATCCTGTTATATGTCCCCTTGTTCATTGCCTTAAAATTCCTTACTGGTAGCTAATTCCCGGGTCTGGGCACCAATGTGGTAAACTATCAATGGAAGTTAAATATTACTAAGCTATAATGAATCAAATAAATCAATCTAAATGAAAACTACTCCATATCTAAATTGAATTCAATCTGAAACAAGCTAATTTATATCCAAAGGTCTCACATAATAAATTTATATGTAGGGTAAGGTTAAAAGGGTTAATATTAGCCAGGAATTAACTCGCCAATAGTTCCACGTGGCAATGAGGCAAGGGAGAACGTTTTACCCAATATGGCGGTGGACAATGGGGATCGAGCCTTCGGTCCCGAGACACGAGTCAAGTTAAAGAAAGAATAAATGATTACATGGGAATGGACATGATTATTATGCTTATCTGTCAGTCAGTCATGGTGTCGATAAGAGCGTCATGATGGTGTAGCTGAGTGTATTGCTGTATGTGTATTGTGATTAGAGGCACAAAAGCCCGATCAACTGAGGGCGGAAAATTAGATGTTAACTGGTTGGTGTTCGTGAAGGCTCTGGTGTTCCTCGAAGACACACCTTTCTGCCTTGGCAAAACGCCAGGAGCCCAAATTATCGTACCGCATCTAGGTTGCTCTATACGATAAATTATATTAATATATATGATAAATTCATATATACTACATAAGACCATGGCAATATTGCTTAATAGCATATTAGGCCTTTTATAACTTAACTTATTTACAATCTTATAATATACGATCTACTCGTCCTACGTCGTGCTGTAGGAGCGATCGTGACGTCACAGAGACATACGAGATCACAAAAGAGTCATATTCCATCGTATTTATCTGATAATGGTTAACAAAACATAAACTTTGCTAGCACGGCGAGGATCTGCAATGGGACCAGGAATATAATAGCTGTATTTATCTCTAAGTTAACTCACAAAACAGATTCAGGAACTCTCATAAGAACCTGGATTATTATCAGAGTCGAACAGGGGGACTCTGTCGTTTTTAGCTACTCACTGAGATATACTTTGTGAGAAAATAGACAGAGTTAATCTTGTTGGACTCTAACTTATTTGGGCACCTTCGCACTGGTGTGAATTTAGGTAGAGTCAATACTTGTGTTTAAGCTAATTACACCTTATTTCTTGGTGTAGTCTTATATTTGAGTTTTCAACATGTACTCCAAAGCTAACACTTGAAGCTGGAGTATGTGATGAGATGAGGTAACAGCTAGAGGGTCTTCTGGTTCTCAGTTGGGCCGTCCAGGTTGGCCTGCCGTGTGGATGAGTCGTTTAGGATACAGATGGATTAACTGGTTTTGTATCTTCCTGATAGTTCCTTGATGTCATGACATTGGGCACTTTCATCGGATGAACGCGAGTAGTTTAGCTGGACATGTCCTGGGGCTAGAGTTACTCGTCTATCCTGATCGTTATACTAGTCGTTGATGAAGTTCCGTTTTGGTACTCTTGACTTGGGTCCTTTAATATGATGTTTCTAGTGTCATGACACTGACAACGTATCGGGCTAACGCGGGGAAATAGTAAGATCATGACCTTACTGATTTCACTCAATCTGCCACTGACCGTTATAAGATGTTCAAAGAACTCGGGGGCGGTGTTGAAACCTTTTAATTGCAAGTGTCCTCTACCATGGTGTTGGATAGATGCACTAAGGACTTCTATATGCCGAGTACCGGTATCAACGGTATCTCTCAAAGCCCTAAACTAGTCGAATGACCTTACCATGGCAATAAGTATCTTTCTATAGTTTTTAGAGTGCGGATTTAGTAAGAGAAGTAAGGTGGGGACATGTCCGCGAGTTTATACTTCTAATACTAAAAGTGCATCCTATTGGGGATCTTATTATTATTCCCTATACCATGGTATGTGACAACAATAATTCCACAATAGGGAAAAGAACTCCTCAGACCTTGAGAGATATTCACCATGGCTTCAATTTTCAATTGAATGGGAGGGTAATTTTAGGGCTGGACTACTAACATATACAAAGGAGTACAAAGGAGTACAAAGGAAATCAAGCAACAACAGATCTGGTGACCCTTCTAGGCTGCTTGTCCTCCAAAACACTGAGGATCAATTGTCCAAACAGTGGTTTAGAGTGGGTAAGGGAACATTGGAAAGGGAACTACTGCCCTGGAACTAATTTCCGTGGCAGGATTAGGAAGTTAGTAGGGGACAGATGGGTTAGTAACTGAGGGGGGGATATAATAAAGTTATTCATTTACAAACGCAGTCAGTCGCGGGTTTGATGCAAGATATTTGTCTAGAAGTTTAACCCACTGAACCCCAGCGATGACAACGTGTCGTCGGCAATGTATGTAACGCTAAACCCCAGCGACGACAACGTGTTGTCACTGTTAATTACTCCGGGCCAATGGCACCTAGAGGGCTCAGATTGGTATGGGAACTGTGTGAGTATCCCACGCAACCATGCCGATGGTTGAAACCTCTCAAAGTCCAACCGTGTGCGCGTCAGCGCGCATAAACCTGTTTGTTGGTGTTTTTGCCTTCAATTTTCCCCTCATGTAAATTTGACTTTCGGGCACACCGTAGGACCCCTTTTTGACCTAGGGGATCGTTTTTTTGTGGTTTTTCCATCATTCCTAATCCATTCCCTATTGTTTCTGGATTTTTTGTTTATCAAAACCTGTTGGTCCCTGGTGGTACATTTATTATAAACTAGCTGGGGCTCGGTGGGTTAAATGAATCAACGGTACTGCAGTCTATAACGTCTCGGGGAAGTCCATTCCACAAGTTGACAACTCGATTGAAGAAGAAATTCTTAGATTCGTGCGAGTTAAAAGATTTACCGATAATTTTGCAACCGTTTCCCCGCCTTTAATTAGATTGGTCGATAGTGAAGTACTTACTACAGTTCATATTGTCGATACCTTTGACGATTTTGAACACTTGAATTAAGTCGCCTCTTAATCTGCGCTGGATTAAAGGAAATAGATTTAATTCTCTAAGACGCTCCTCGCATGGTTTGTTCTTTAGGCTAGGTATCATTTTGGTAACTACGTTGAACTCGTTCTAGCTTGTCTATATCTTTTTGGTAAACAGGGCACCAGGATTGAACGCAGTATTCCAGAAGAGGGTGGACTAAGGAATTGTAAAAGGTTAGTATAAGTTCTTTGGATTTATGCTCAAATGACCTGCCTATAAAGCCAATTATTTTGTTTGCTTTCTTAACAACTTCTGAACATTGTTGACTCGGTTTTAGGTTACTCTATATTGTTACTCCCAGATCGGTTTCTCTGTTTACATTCTTATGCTGAGTGCCATTCATCGAATAGTTTGCTTTCTCATTTTGGTATCCGATTTGTAGTACTTTACATTTATCCGCATTGAAACTCATTTGCCATATTTGAGCCCAATGTGACAACTTATCTAGATTGTGTTGCATATCGTCAACTTGTTCTTTTGTGAGTACGCTATTTGCAAGTTTTGTATCGTCAGCAAATTTTGAGATTGTACAGGTGAGACCCTCATCTATGTCGTTGATGTAAATTAGAAAGATAATTGGTCCTAGTACCGATCCCGGGGGTACCCCGCTACTTACATTGGTCCATTTAGATGCCTTACAGTTTATGACTACTCTTTGTTTTCTGTCACGGAGCCAATTTTCTATCCATTTCAACACACCGTCTTGTATTCCATGCGCTTTTAGTTTTAGCAGTAAATGTTTGTGGGGAACTTTGTCAAAGGCCTTTTGAAAATCAAGGTATATAATATCTACAGCTTTACTCACTCTCATCATAGAGGTTGAGGATATCGTGGAAGAAGTCCAAGAGATTTGTTAAACAGGAACGTTTGCTACGAAAGCCGTGTTGAGTATCTTTAAGTAGCCTATGTTATTTTCCTCTAAGTGATTTACGAGTTTGTCTCTTATGAGCGTTTCTAGCATTTTACATACAACTTAGGTTAAGCTAATTGGACGATAGTTACTGGGTAGGGATTTGCTGCCTTTTTTAAAAATCGGTGTTACGTTAGCTAGCTTCCACTGATCAGGCATAGTTCCAGACTGCAAGGATTTATTGAATAGCAGTGTTAGTGGTTTGGAGAGCTCATCCTTAGCTTCCTTTAGAACTCTAGGTGAGATTGTATCAGGTCCGGGCAGTTTATTTACCTTGAGTTTATCTAAACATTTCAATACTTCTCTCTCTGTAATGGTGATATTGCTTAGAACATCAGAATTATCTATCTGAATGCTGTAGGGATATCAATGAGGTCTTCTGTTGTAAAAACAGATGCAAAGAAGGTATTGAGGGCATTACTCATTTGTACTTCGTCTTTGGTGTATTCTCCATGTTCATCGACTAATGGTCCTACAGTTGAAGTAACTACTCTCTTCTTTCTGATATAACTATAGAATTCTTTTGGGTTTGTTATACTTTGATTCGCAACATGTAACTCCAGGGTCTTTTTACTTTGCTTAATTAACCTTTTGGCTTTGCGTCGTAGTTCTACAAATTTCACCCGTTCTTCGCCATTTTGTGAGGATTTTAATCTATCATTAGCAAACTTATTAGCAAGCAGACAGTTTGAAATATCTTTATTCCACCATTTGGGCTTATCATTATGGCCTGTACGCCGTATTTTCGATGATATGCAGTCCTGCACTGCTTTTAGGTAAGTGTTTGCGAATGATTCCCAAGATGAATTTATGTCGTTATTGTTAATTTAAAAGCTCCAGTCAGTTTCTTTAAACATTGCTCTAAGTTTACGAAAGTTTGCTTGCTTGAAATTAAGGACTATCCCGATGCTGCTATTTGGTTCGTTACTAGTAAACTTTAAACTGAAAGTTATCGTATGATGGTCGCTGTTACTGAATTCATCACCGACATTCAAATTCTCTATCAATTCTTCTTTTGTTGGAAGTACAAGGTCAAGGACATTATTTTCACGGATTGGAGATGTAACAAATTGATATAGCGAATTATCTTGCAAATTTGTAAACAGGTCTTGTCCAGAGTGTGTAGTACTACTATCTCCCATGCACTTGGTCACAGGTAAATTGAAGTCGCCAAAAATTACGGTATCTTGCGAGTCACTTAAGTCTGCAATTTGCTCTTAAATTTCTCGGTCAGTTTGCACTGATTGAGGTGGAGGTCTGTATATTAGTGCAAGGGTCTGTATATTAGTGTCAGTATTATCAAGCCCTAGAATTGCTTGCCTTGTTCAGATTTCGTCGGAGTAGTGACTAGTTCAGCTGAGATGTCCCAGGGCAGGTGTGCTGGGGTCAAAAGGTCATAAGTCCAGGGGGGGCGTATCCAGAGGGATTAGGACCCCTTAGAAGTTTGCGGGCAGGTGAGTCGGCTTCTGGGTGGAAGAGGGGCATAAGTGTCCTCTCTTAGTATGGCGATGCTGGTTCTTTAGTACCTGACTGAACACTATTTTCTTGCTGGAAGCCTCGTGGTGTTGTGCTTTTGTGATAGTCTTGCCTGGTGTTACTGGTACCTCCAGTGTGATGGTGGCAATCCTGGCATCTCGTGTGGTGTTATTAGATGGTGTATGGGATTTGTTTGTTTGGCTAGATGCGTAGGTTTTGTTTTGGTGATTATCCCGTACACGTGGTTTTACTTGTTTGATGTCTTTCGGTGCTGGAGATGTGCTTTTTCTTCTCCGTGTGCAGGTCTGGTCTTTTGTGCTTACTTCTGTCTCCTCTGTTGGTGATGTGGGGCAATTTCGGTATCCTTGGCATCATGTTGATATTGTTCTTTGCAGTTCCCGCCTTTGGTGTTATTGATTATGTTTTAGTTACTCCTTCTTCTATCTTATTTCGTTTTCTCTGTTGGTTTTGGTTCTGGAGTTGATTTGTTTTAGCTTTCCTTTCTTCCGTTGTTTTCTTGTTGTTTGTTGTGGGGGCTTGGGTAATCTGGTTATATTAATTATTATTATTATTATTATTATTATTATTATTATTATTATTCTCCGTGACTGTCTGTCTGGTGATTCCCTCTGTTGTGTTCCATTACATATACTTTCTATTGGTCTCTGTTGTTCTCTCTGTTTTTCCTACTGTTTCTGTTATTTGTGTTTTTTTTTTTTCGGTTTACATGTGCTTTTTGTCCTGTTTCTTTCTGACTTTTCTCTCTCTCCCACCCTCCCCCCATGACTCTCTCTCACTCGATCATGCTCTCTCTTTCTCTCTTTCTCTATCTCTCTCTGTCACCAACGTAAATTGTGTCGTTAACCAGTGATCTTTCTCCGCTTATATTTTGTTGGCAACTACGCCACTTAATCATCGCGCTTCACTTTTAGGCACAACTTAGGGCCGCGTTCATTAATTGGAGGCTTTGACCGAGTTTGACGACACTTATCCTAAAAATGTGTCTTTGATATGAGGTACACAAGGAAGGACGGTTGGACGAGAACACTTATACATCAAAATGGTGGGACGGATAGAGTCAGAAACAAAGACACAAATATATACTGCACACAATGGTAGACTGTTCTCAAGGCCATTAACCCCTTCTGTACCGCAATATTATTTGAGCTTTTATCTGGCTACTCTTAAACGATTTTATTAAGTTTCAAAGGGCCTCCAGCAACTAACAGGTTTCGAACTATCCCACTTAACCCTTTATAATGCCACAAATCTTTCTTAAACTGCACAAAACCGTCTATATAAAGATAGAATAAAAGTGAAAAGACGTCGCCGGTACAGAAGGAATTAACCTGAACTTTTTAGAGGTTTTTAGACTATTGAAATGTGTTTTTGATGCATACAAAAATGTGCATTAATATATAATTAATTAACACACGTATATACACATACAGGCAAACACACTCATTTAAAGTGGATTATATTCATATCAATACATGTTAGTACACCCACCTTTAGATCTAAACACAATCACACATGTACACACATTGCAGAGCACACATACACACATTCACAACACATTTACGCATATTATCACCTTCACATCTATGGATGTATAAATTACCCACACTACATATATATACAGTATACAGCAGATACACATATACATTAACATATACCGTATATATATACACCAGTAAATGCAAGCTTGTATGGGTTGCACATACTCAACACAGACACATACACACTCTCACATACCTAGACACACATACCCAGACACACACACACACACGCACATACCCAGACGCACATACACACACACGCACATTACCAACAGCCTCTACCCGGACACTGTACCAAAAAGGTCATTGTGAACAATTTAATTAAACGTTTCTAGGAATCTGAAACTGTGTTGTGGATTTGAGGTAAAGGGTTAATTTATATTTCTATGTGTTGCTGTTTTTTCACTTTCTCTCCTATTCTTCACTTCTATTTTTGTCTTTCACTTTCCTTTATTTGTGGTTCTGTTATCTCTAATAGAATGAATTCCTGACCATCTCGCTTAAATCGTAAGGTCTGTGCGGTCAGCGTATCTATTAAATCTTTGTAAAGCTATATGCAGTATATCTATTTCATCCATAAACTAGAGGAAGGAAAAGGAATTTGAATGGGAACCAAATCCTTTAACCTCATGGCGTTCTCTAGTCATGAGACGCTTTTAACATTTAACCCTTTTTGTACCGGCGACGTCTTGTTAACTTCATTCTGGCCACTATTAGACGATTATATTTCATTTACCAAGGGCCTCCAACAATTAACAGTCTTCGAACTATATCACATACCCCTTCTTACTACCACAGATCCTTCTTAAATTGCACAAAATCGTCTAAATATAGCTAGAACATCTTTAAAAAGACGTCGCCGGTACAGAAGGGGTTAAATATGATCCTTTGCAGATAAAAGAATGGTGGGAAGTGACGCTAATGAGGTAAAAACCAGAGATAGGTGGTTCAGAGGGTAAATTAATTCTGAAAGTCATAGTTCTGTATTGTGGAGAAACTATAGTTAACTCATAAGCTTTATGGGGAAGTATTAGTTTTTTTTTCTTCTGAACCCCCTTTTGTTTAATGTTTAGCCCCATTAGTTTTCAAATTGTAAGACTTTCGCCCATTTCTTTGTCAATAGTAAGACCTTTCGTGCCATTTTTGCCTGGCGACCGATAGCGAGCCTGTAATTAAGGAGGAAGGCCGGGACATTGTTCTATCGAAAAATGTACACATTTTTCTCGAAGTGTGATTTTTGGGATGTTTTTTCTTTAAACTTAATAGGGGTCTAGGGAGCTAACTAAAACATATATAGACCGGTAATAATAAAAACAATATAATATATATATATATATATATATATATATATATATATATATATATATAAATGAATAAAATAATGTCCTCTTGAAGGACACCCCAGTACCAAGTTCAAGTGAAGTTATGTTATGAAGGGATCTATAAACAATGCAAAGCAATATTTCTTCATGATGTAAGGGTACAAATATCTTGTAATTATTGAGTTAATGATCACTCTGATTGGTCTATCTTGAATTGTATGTAACTGGCTCTACCGCCCACGGGAGTAAGGGGTCCTTCACATTTTGTAGAAGAAAACAAAACAAAATTACAAAAAAGCCCCATGTATCCTATTGCGTGTTGTACAATGCGACTAATTGGGTGAATGACATGATAATAGACCAACAGTCCTCCTATAGTGTAAAGTCTTTATGACACTGTCTTGTAGCACTGTTGAGGCTGGTGTGGTGTAGATATTGCAGGTATACAGTAGGTGCTGCTGGTGGACTTTGTTGAGTCTTGCTGAGCTACGGTTAGCTCATGCAAATATCAGCCACAGTGATGATATAATGGGGTAGTGTTATGGCAGGACTTTATTTTACTACATTCGAACTGCTGGAAATCAACCCTATCTAAGTCATTACAGCGTAATGACCGAGGATGCTAAATCATTGTATGTATGAATGTATGTATGGTTGTATGTATGCATGTATGTACAGTATGCATGTATGTATATAATATGTATGCATATATGTGTGTATTTATGTATGTATGTAGGTATGTAAATATGAACGTACGTATGTATGTACGTACGTATGTATGTATGTATGTATGTATGTATGTATGTATATATGTATGAAGGCCTTAATTTCACCCATCCACACCTGAAAAAAGGGTTTTATTGTAATGACACCAGTTTCGACACTTTCTGGAGTTCTCATAGGAAAAGTCTTACTGTCGTGTTGCTACAATGTATACACATGTTACTGTTATATACATACCTATACTGCAGTTCATTCATTATAGGTTTGCCAGATATCGTAACCATTATCCTCTGTAACTCAAAATGGACTAGCGCAAATGTACTGTAAATATCCACACCTATTCCCTGGCTGACTCTTCCCAAATGGTGAGAATATTAGCAATTAGGCTGTGAAATTAATAGTCACACCTCTTCCCTGGCTGACTCATCCTAAATGGTGTCAATATTAGCAAACAGGCTGTAAATGACCGCACCTATTCCCTGGCTGAGTCTTCCCAAATGGTGAAATAATAGCTCGATATTATTATAGTAATTTGTGAGTTACAGAGGTTAGGTGTCATGATTTCTGGCCAACCTTTAAGGGAAGGTTTTTAGTTTGTTCCGTAGACCTTCATCAAGCTTAAAATTACACACCCTAGATCTCCTTTAAAGATAAATTTGTACATTTTTCGGTATAAACATTTTCCGGCCGAAAGTAATTTCTGCTTAAATCGCAGGCTCGCTATCGCTCGCCAGGAAAAAATCGACCCCCTTAATGGCACGAAAGATCTTAAAATTGACATAAATGGAGCGAAAGTTCTTAAAATTGCCAAGTAATGGGGTGAAAGTCATAAAATCTCAAAAGCAATGGGGCTAAACATGAGGAGAAAGGGGTCCAGAAAAAATCCCTCAAGTTAATATATCCCCTTAATAAGTTGACTATTATACTGTAGTATTTGGTAATAATTGGGGGACGCTCGCAGAACTCATTGTATTCCTTATTATTGGCATTCTCTCTCTCTCTCTCTCTCTCTCTCTCTCTCTCTCTCTCTCTCTCTCTCTCTCTCTCTAAGTCCCTAATTTCAAGAAAGCAAATTTTCATAAACTTAAATCAAAACTTAAAGAAACTGACTGGAGCTTTCTGACTAACAATAACGACATAAATACATCTTGGGAGTGTTTCACAACCACTTACCTTAAGGCAGTGCAAGACTGCATACCATCGAAAATACGGCGTCCAGGCCAAAATGATAAGCCCAAATGGTGGAATAAAGATATTTCAGACTGTCTGCTTGCTAAAAAAATTTGCTAATGATAGATTAAAATCCTCACAAAATGACGAAGAACGGGTGAAATTTGTAGAGCTACGACGCAAAGCCAAAAAGTTAATTAAGCAAAGTAAAAAAGACCCTGGAGTTACATGTTGCGAATCAAAGTAAAACAAACCCGAAAGAATTCTATAGTTATATCAGAAAGAAAAAAGTAGTTACTTCAACTGTTGGACCGTTAGTCGATGAAAATGGAGAATACACCAAAGACGAAGTACAAATGAGTAATGCCCTCAATACCTTCTTTGCATCAGTTTTTACAACCGAAGACCTCAGTGATATCCCTACACCATCGCCGATTCAGATTGATAATTCAGATGTTCTAAGCAATATCACCGTTACAGAGAGAGAAGTATTGAATTGTTTAGATAAACTCAAGGTAAATAAAACGCCTGGACCTGATACAATCTCACCTAGAGTTCTAAAGGAAGCTAAGGATGAGCTCTCCAAACCACTGACATTGCTATTCAATGAATCCTTGCAGTCTGGGACTATGCCTGATCAGTGGAAGCTAGCCAACGTAACACCGATATTCAAAAAAGGCAGCAAATCCCTACCCAGTAACTATCGTCCAATTAGCTTAACCTCAATTGTATGTAAAATGCTAGAAACGGTCATAAGAGACAGACTCGTAAATCACTTAGAGGCAAATAACTTACTTAAAGATACTCAACACGGCTTTCGTAAAAAACGTTCCTGTTTAACAAACCTCTTAGACTTCTTCCACGATATCTTCAACCTCTACGATGAGAGTAAAGCTGTAGATATTATATACCTTGATTTTCAAAAGGCCTTTGACAAAGTTCCCCACAAACGATTACTGCTAAAACTAAAAGCGCATGGAATACAAGACGGTGTGTTGAAATGGATAGAAAATTGGCTCAGCGACAGAAAGCAAAGAGTAGTCATAAACGGTAAGGCATCTAAATGGACCAATGTAAGTAGTGGGGTACCCCAGGGATCGGTACTAGGACCAATTCTCTTTCTAATTTACATCAACGACATAGATGAGGGTCTCACCTGTACAGTCTCGAAATTTGCTGACGATACAAAAATTGCAAATAGCGTACTCTCAAAAGAACAAGTTGACGATATGCAACACAATCTAGATAAATTGTCATGTTGGGCCCAAATTTGGCAAATGAGTTTCAATGCGGATAAATGTAAAGTACTACATATCGGATACCTAAATGAGAAAGCAAACTATTCGATGAATGGCACTCAGCTTAAGAATGTAAACAAAGAAACCGATCTGGGAGTAACAATATCGAGTATCCTAAAACCGAGTCAACAATGTTCAGAAGTTGTTAAGAAGGCAAACAAAATAATTGGCTTTATAGGCAGGTCATTTGAGCATAAATCCAAAGATGTTATCCTAACCCTTTACAATTCCTTAGTCCGCCCTCTTCTGGAATACTGCGTTCAATCCTGGTGCCCTTATTACCAAAAAGATATAAACAAGCTAGAACGAGTTCAACGTAGAGTTACCAAAATGATACCTAGCCTAAAGAACAAACCATACGAAGAGCGTCTTAGAGAATTAAATCTATTTCCTTTAACCCAGCGCAGATTAAGAGGCGACTTAATTCAAGTGTTCAAAATCATCAAAGGCATCGACAATATGAACTGTAGTAAGTACTTCACTATCGACCAATCTAATTACACGAGGGGAAACGGTTGCAAAATTATTGGTAAATCTTTTAACTCGCACGAATCTAAGAATTTCTTCTTCAATCGAGTTGTCAACTTGTGGAATGGGCTTCCCCGAGACGTTATAGACTGCAGCACCGTTGATTCATTTAAACTCCGCTTAGACAAATATCTCGCATCAAACCCGCGACTGACTGCGTTTGTAAATGAATAACTTTATTGTATACCCCCCTCAGTTACTAACCCATCTGTCCCCTACTAACTTCCTAATCCTGCCACGGACATTAGTTCTAGGGCAGTAGTTCCCTTTCCAATGTTCCCTTACCAACTCTAAACCACTGTTTGGACACTTGATCCTCAGTGTTTTGGAGGACAAGCAGCCTAGAAGGGTCACTAGACCTGTTGTTGCTTGATTTCCTTTGTACTCCTTTGTACTCCTTTGTACTCTCTCTCTTATTTGTACTTACTTTGATTGGTTAAGAGTTTATTTACCTGTCAGTCAACCATCCCTATTAGAGAAAACGGAGATAAAAGGTAAAGTGAGGAAAAGGAGGGAAGACCAAAATAAAGAGAAGTGTAAAAGAAAGGAGTAAAAAGAGAGGAGAGGAGACAAGTGTGAACATAGAAATAAAGAAGGAGAGCAGGAAAGATGATTTATTATGTTCTCTCCACCAACCAACTCTACTCCTAAAATCGATTAATGAAATCAACAGACACATGTGGCAGTCCGGGGATTCGAACCCAGGATGCTCACACCGAAAATCAACACACTATGCACTGCCCCACGAAGACAGGAGATGGGAAACAAATTGAAGATAATTGTTGGATAAAGTAGATAAAAGAGACGATGAGAAGAGGTGATAAATGAAGAAGAAATACGAACTGAAGAAACGATAGAAGAGGAGAGAGGGAGAGAGAGAGAGTGAGAGAGAGAGAGAGAGAGAGAGTGAGGGGATAGATAGATAGAGAGATAAATAGATAGATAGATAGAGAGAGAGAGAGAGCCGGAGACGAGAATTAGCACCATGAAATTCCTGGCTACGAGACTAATTGACTGGAAAAGGCCAGTGATATGTTGCGAAATTATGAGTTGGACCGATGATACCTTCAACTTTAAGGGGGAAGGCTATATTAGTTGGTTGATTATTTCATATATATATATTTTTTTTTTTAGTTTCCTTCCTAGACCATCATCAAGCTTAACAAAAATACCTCCAAGACCCCCCCCCCCTCCTTTCAGATTAAATTTGTACATTTTTCGATAGAAAAATTTCCAGGCCGAAGGCCGATTCCTCCTAAATTACAGGCTCGTTATCACTCGCCAGGAGAAAATCGACACCTAAAAGGCACGAAAGGTGTTAAAATTATCAATAATGGGGCGAAAGGTCTTAATAATGTAAAACTGATGGGGTGACCGTCTTAAAATCTCGAAACAAATTGGCTAATTATGAGGTAGAAGGGGGGCCAGAAATAATCCCTCTTCAGTACAAATCTCCCCTTAACAAATTACACGAGACAGACGGCTCTGTGTTTAGTTTACCCTATTTCTGAACATTACACGAGACGGCTCTGTGTTTAGTTTACCCTATTTCTGAACATTACACGAGACGGCTCTGTGTTTAGTTTACCCTATTTCTGAACATTACACGAGACGGCTCTGTGTTTAGTTTACCCTATTTCTGAACATTACACGAGACGGCTCTGTGTTTAGTTTACCCTATATCTGAACATTACACGAGACGGCTCTGTGTTTAGTTTACCCTATTTCTGAACATTACACGAGACGGCTCTGTGTTTAGTTTACCCTATTTCTGAACATTACACGAGACGGCTCTGTGTTTAGTTTACCCTATTTCTGAACATTACACGAGACGGCTCTGTGTTTAGTTTACCCTATTTCTGAACATTACACGAGACGGCTCTGTGTTTAGTTTACCCTATTTCTGAACATTACACGAGACGGCTCTGTGTTTAGTTTACCCTATTTCTGAACATTACACGAGACGGCTCTGTGTTTAGTTTACCCTATTTCTGAACATTACACGAGACGGCTCTGTGTTTAGTTTACCCTATTTCTGAACATTACACGAGACGGCTCTGTGTTTAGTTTACTCTATTTCTGAACATTACACGAGACGGCTCTGTGTTTAGTTTACCCTATTTCTGAACATTACACGAGACGGCTCTGTGTTTAGTTTACCCTATTTCTGAACATTACACGAGACGGCTCTGTGTTTAGTTTACCCTATTTCTGAACATTACACGAGACGGCTCCGTGTTTAGTTTACCCTATTTCTGAACATTACACGAGACGGCTCTGTGTTTAGTTTACCCTATTTCTGAACATTACACGAGACGGCTCTGTTTAGTTTACCCTATTTCTGAACATTACACGAGATGGCTCTGTGTTTAGTTTACCCTATTTCTGAACATTACACGAGACGGCTCTGTGTTTAGTTTACCCTATTTCTGAACATTACACGAGACGGCTCTGTGTTTAGTTTACCCTATTTCTGAACATTACACGAGACGGCTCTGTGTTTAGTTTACCCTATTTCTGAACATTACACAAGACGGCTCTGTGTTTAGTTTACCCTATTTCTGAACATTACACAGACGGCTCTGTGTTTAGTTTACCCTATTTCTGAACATTACACGAGACGGCTCTGTGTTTAGTTTACCCTATTTCTGAACATTACACGAGACGGCTCTGTGTTTAGTTTACCCTATTTCTGAACATTACACGAGACGGCTCTGTGTTTAGTTTACCCTATTTCTGAACATTACACGAGACGGCTCTGTGTTTAGTTTACCCTATTTCTGAACATTACACGAGACGGCTCTGTGTTTAGTTTACCCTATTTCTGAACATTACACGAGACGGCTCTGTGTTTAGTTTACCCTATTTCTGAACATTACACGAGACGGCTCTGTGTTTAGTTTACCCTATTTCTGAACTTTACACGAGACGGCTCTGTGTTTAGTTTACCCTATTTCTGAAGATTACACGAGACGGCTCTGTGGTTAGTTTACCCTATTTCTGAACATTACACGAGACGGCTCTGTGTTTAGTTTACCCTATTTCTGAACATTACACGAGACGGCTCTGTGTTTAGTTTACCCTATTTCTGAACATTACACGAGACGGCTCTGTGTTTAGTTTACCCTATTTCTGAACATTACACGAGACGGCTCTGTGTTTAGTTTACCCTATTTCTGAACATTACACGAGACGGCTCTGTGTTTAGTTTACCCTATTTCTGAACATTACACGAGACGGCTCTGTGTTTAGTTTACCCTATTTCTGTACATTACACGAGACGGCTCTGTGTTTAGTTTACCCTATTTCTGAACATTACACGAGACGGCTCTGTGTTTAGTTTACCCTATTTCTGAACATTACACGAGACGGCTCTGTGTTTAGTTTACCCTATTTCTGAACATTACACGAGACGGCTCTGTGTTTAGTTTACCCTATTTCTGTACATTACACGAGACGGCTCTGTGTTTAGTTTACCCTATTTCTGAACATTACACGAGACGGCTCTGTGTTTAGTTTACCCTATTTCTGTACATTACACGAGACGGCTCTGTGTTTAGTTTACCCTATTTCTGAACATTACACGAGACGGCTCTGTGTTTAGTTTACCCTATTTCTGAACATTACACGAGACGGCTCTGTGTTTAGTTTACCCTATTTCTGAACATTACACGAGACGGCTCTGTGTTTAGTTTACCCTATTTCTGTACATTACACGAGATGGCTCTGTGTTTAGTTTACCCTATTTCTGAACATTACACGAGACGGCTCTGTGTTTAGTTTACCCTATTTCTGAACATTACACGAGACGGCTCTGTGTTTAGTTTACCCTATTTCTGAACATTACACAGACGGCTCTGTGTTTAGTTTACCCTATTTCTGAACATTACATGAGACAGCTCTGTGTTTAGTTTACCCTATTTCTGAACATTACACGAGACGGCTCTGTGTTTAGTTTACCCTATTTCTGAACATTACACGAGACGGCTCTGTGTTTAGTTTACCCTATTTCTGAAAATTTAATTCCTACTATTGAATGCATGTTTGTGATTGATTCATAATTATAATCAATTGCAATACTGTATATCATTTCCACTTTACGAATACTAGCTTTTTGACAAGGATCTAGGAATGTTCTCGAGTCAATCCTTAACTAAGATGATTTACTCAGACATACAAAGCTCACTTGCTGAAACTATATTATTTATATCAGTGTATTTTGCTAATTTGTACCGTTAAGAGATGGGTCGTTTTTCTGGTTACCTTCTTTCTCATGTTTAGCACCATTTGTTTTTCAGATTTTAAGATGTTTGACCCATTAGTGTGTAGATTTTAAGACCTTTCGCCCCATTTCTTTGTCAATATTAAGACCTGTTGTGCTATTTTGGTGTCGATATTTTTTCCTGGCAAACGATAGTGAGCCTGTAATTTTGAAAGAACCGGCCTTCGGCCGGTTCTTTCCAAATTACATTTAAATGAAGAACAAAAATTATTCCTATCTTTATACTGTAGTTCAAACATGACCTATCTCGATTTAGAGTGTAGAACTGTCTGCTAATGAATTGCTGGTGACAATACATATATATCCCACTTCTCTCTACATCTACTCTTCTTTAATAATTCTCCTATCATATATTATTATTCCTACATCAAAATTAGACTTTTCCAGCATGACTAATAGGTTTTTGCTTCCCTCATTGCTACATGAAAACTATGTTGGGGGTTAATATATGTCAAGTTAATTTACAATTACCTTTGTATGATTTAATTATAATGTTCAAAATATATCCAAATGTCTATAAGGTATTTTAACAGTTTGCGTACCAGCGACGTGTGTTGTATTTTATTCTAGCTATATTTAGACGATAGTGTGCAGCTTAGGAAGGATCTGAAGGATCTGTGGCAGTTAAATGGGTTGGTTTAGATAGTTTAGAAGCCTTCTTATTGCTAGGGGTCCTTCCTAAGCTGAAGAAAGTCGTCTAATAGTTGCCAGAATATGATGAAAAGGACGTCCCTGGTACTGAATGGGTTAAAAAGAAGACTAAATTAATAGTTGAAAAATGAATTAAGTACTAAGATAGCATATTAATTTGAGGACTTGGAACTCTATCACCAGCATCACTCTGTTCTGCCATATCAACACGAGTCTCACAGTCGGACGAAATTTCTGTGAATTAATTAGCCAGATGCTGCTCACATTATGTCGTTCGTGAAATATGCAGGCACCTTGAGGGAAGTGGCATATTTTTGTGTAGAATGACTCTCTCTCTCTCTCTCTCTTTATGATGCAGTCAAGGATTTCCGTTCAAAAAACGGGGTCAACCAGACCCAAGACAGGGTAGTGTAAGTCAAATACGAACTGAAAATTCAGACCATGCACAATCAGTAACATCCAACTCTAATACTCTTAAGGTGTTTTATGTAAATGCTCGTAGCATACGCAATACATTTTCAGATCTAGAGGAAATCGTGTTTACAGAACATTATGATATAATCGGCATTACAGAATCTTGGTTAAATACGGAAGACAGAGACTTTTTAGCCGAATATACGCTTCCTGGTTATACAATGTTTGAGAAAAGTCGGATCAATAGAAATGGAGGAGGAGTTCTGTTTTTTATAAAGGAAAGTCTTAATCCCGTTTTAATGTCAAAACCTCAAATTGCGAATATAGACATATCTTACGTACTATTAAATAATAAACGAGGAACTAAAATAACACTAGCTTTATTATACAGACCCCCATCTCAATCAGTGCAAACTGACAGTGAAATTTATGAACAAATTGCAGAAATAACTAACATACAAGATACCGTAATTCTTGGCGATTTCAACTTACCCGTGACTAAATGGGGCGATATTCTTACTTCACACTCTGGACACGACCTCTATGCTAACTTGCAAGAGAGTTCACTTTTTCAATTTGTACAATCTCCGACCCGTGGTAATAATGTGCTTGACCTTGTACTCGCAACAAAAGAAGAATTAATAGAGAATTTGAATGTTGGTGATGAATTCAGTAACAGCGACCATCGTACGATAACTTTCACTTTAAAGTTTACTAGTAACAAATCAAATAGCAGCATTGAGAAAGTCCCTAATTTCAAGAAAGCAAATTTTCATAAACTTAAATCAAAACTTAAAGAAACTGACTGGAGCTTTCTGACTAACAATAACGACATAAATACATCTTGGGAGTGTTTCACAACCACTTACCTTAAGGCAGTGCAAGACTGCATACCATCGAAAATACGGCGTCCAGGCCAAAATGATAAGCCCAAATGGTGGAATAAAGATATTTCAGACTGTCTGCTTGCTAAAAAATTTGCTAATGATAGATTAAAATCCTCACAAAATGACGAAGAACGGGTGAAATTTGTAGAGCTACGACGCAAAGCCAAAAAGTTAATTAAGCAAAGTAAAAAGACCCTGGAGTTACATGTTGCGAATCAAAGTAAAACAAACCCGAAAGAATTCTATAGTTATATCAGAAAGAAAAAAGTAGTTACTTCAACTGTTGGACCGTTAGTCGATGATAATGGAGAATACACCAAAGACGAAGTACAAATGAGTAATGCCCTCAATACCTTCTTTGCATCAGTTTTTACAACCGAAGACCTCAGTGATATCCCTACACCATCGCCGATTCAGATTGATAATTCAGATGTTCTAAGCAATATCACCGTTACAGAGAGAGAAGTATTGAATTGTTTAGATAAACTCAAGGTAAATAAAACGCCTGGACCTGATACAATCTCACCTAGAGTTCTAAAGGAAGCTAAGGATGAGCTCTCCAAACCACTGACATTGCTATTCAATGAATCCTTGCAGTCTGGGACTATGCCTGATCAGTGGAAGCTAGCCAACGTAACACCGATATTCAAAAAAGGCAGCAAATCCCTACCCAGTAACTATCGTCCAATTAGCTTAACATCAATTGTATGTAAAATGCTAGAAACGGTCATAAGAGACAGACTCGTAAATCACTTAGAGGCAAATAACTTACTTAAAGATACTCAACACGGCTTTCGTAAAAAACGTTCCTGTTTAACAAACCTCTTAGACTTCTTCCACGATATCTTCAACCTCTACGATGAGAGTAAAGCTGTAGATATTATATACCTTGATTTTCAAAAGGCCTTTGACAAAGTTCCCCACAAACGATTACTGCTAAAACTAAAAGCGCATGGAATACAAGACGGTGTGTTGAAATGGATAGAAAATTGGCTCAGCGACAGAAAGCAAAGAGTAGTCATAAACGGTAAGGCATCTAAATGGACCAATGTAAGTAGTGGGGTACCCCAGGGATCGGTACTAGGACCAATTCTCTTTCTAATTTACATCAACGACATAGATGAGGGTCTCACCTGTACAGTCTCGAAATTTGCTGACGATACAAAAATTGCAAATAGCGTACTCTCAAAAGAACAAGTTGACGATATGCAACACAATCTAGATAAATTGTCATGTTGGGCCCAAATTTGGCAAATGAGTTTCAATGCGGATAAATGTAAAGTACTACATATCGGATACCTAAATGAGAAAGCAAACTATTCGATGAATGGCACTCAGCTTAAGAATGTAAACAAAGAAACCGATCTGGGAGTAACAATATCGAGTAACCTAAAACCGAGTCAACAATGTTCAGAAGTTGTTAAGAAGGCAAACAAAATAATTGGCTTTATAGGCAGGTCATTTGAGCATAAATCCAAAGATGTTATCCTAACCCTTTACAATTCCTTAGTCCGCCCTCTTCTGGAATACTGCGTTCAATCCTGGTGCCCTTATTACCAAAAAGATATAAACAAGCTAGAACGAGTTCAACGTAGAGTTACCAAAATGATACCTAGCCTAAAGAACAAACCATACGAAGAGCGTCTTAGAGAATTAAATCTATTTCCTTTAACCCAGCGCAGATTAAGAGGCGACTTAATTCAAGTGTTCAAAATCATCAAAGGCATCGACAATATGAACTGTAGTAAGTACTTCACTATCGACCAATCTAATTACACGCGGGGAAACGGTTGCAAAATTATTGGTAAATCTTTTAACTCACACGAATCTAAGAATTTCTTCTTCAATCGAGTTGTCAACTTGTGGAATGGGCTTCCCCGAGACGTTATAGACTGCAGCACCGTTGATTCATTTAAACTCCGCTTAGACAAATATCTCGCATCAAACCCACGACTGACTGCGTTTGTAAATGAATAACTTTATTGTATACCCCCTCAGTTACTAACCCATCTGTCCCCTACTAACTTCCTAATCCTGCCACGGACATTAGTTCTAGGGCAGTAGTTCCCTTTCCAATGTTCCCTTACCTACTCTAAACCACTGTTTGGACACTTGATCCTCAGTGTTTTGGAGGACAAGCAGCCTAGAAGGGTCACTAGATCTGTTGTTGCTTGATTTCCTTTGTACTCCTTTGTACTCTCTCTCTCTCTCTCTCTCTCTCTCTCTCTCTCTCTCTCTCTCTCTCTCTCTCTCTCTCTCTCTCTCTCTCTCTCATTCAACTGTAACGAATCCAAGAATGTCTTCTTCAATCGAGTCAACTTGTGGAATGGGCTTCCCCGAGATGTCATAGACTGCAACACCGTTGATTCCTTCAACATTCGCCTAGACAAGCACCTTGTCCTGAACCCAAGGTTGACTGCATTTATGTTAATTTAATAAACATTACCTTTAGTAGTGCTTGTTCAATAACCTAATAGATCTAAATATAATTTCCCCTACAATGAACTAAGCCCCAGGGAAGCACTTCCTTTTCACAACTTTCCCATATTCTCTCCGAAATACTGTTACAACACTTGGAACAGCAGTGTTTTGGAGGGCAAGCAACCTCGAGGGGGTCACATTACCTGTTGTTGCTTGTTGTCCTTTGTACTCCGTTGTACTCTCTCTCTCTCTCTCTCTCTCTCTGTATCTCTCTCTCTCTCTCTCTCTCTCTCTCTCTCTCTATCTCTCTCTCTCTCTCTCTCTCTCTCTCTCTCTCTCTCACACACACAAATATTAGAGGATATGATGAAGAAACGAAATCAAAGAGTATAATTCAGAAGGAATTGCTTTAGGTGAATTGGTTGTTTTTTCTGGGTCCCCTCCTCCCTCGTATTTAGCCCCATTATGTCTTAGATTTTAAGACGTTTGGCCCATTAGTTTGGCAATTATAACACCTTTCGCCTCAATTCGTGGTCAAGTTTAGGACCTTTCGTGCCACATAGGTGTCAATTGTTTCCCTAGGCAGAGTGACACGTCGTAAACTGGCATACTGAGGGGAACTGGAAGGGGGAGCAAGTGTAAAGACGAGATGACAAGGGGATGGGAAGGGTCTGAATTATTGAATACACAAATAGTAGTAGAGGGTCGAGTGTGTGTGTGTAGGGGTTGCTCTTCTCTTATCTCTCTCTCGCACACACACACTCACTCTCTCTATCTCTCTAAAAAAAGTGAAGGTGTGCATGCCTTTTCCTTTTCATTTCTAACTATACTATAAATTCCTTCAGGTGATTTCCAAGCCCTGCAAGATTATTTAATTCTAACTGTTTTCATGTACGGCAAATTACCGGAGGGAGCGGAGGGTTGGGAGAGAGCCTTCATCTTTGCTATCTCTACTAGGATTAAGTGTGTGTGTGTGTGTGTCGAAGGAAAGGGGAGGAGAGCATTCACAGAGTTTGATTCAATGAGGACAACACCACAATACACACAATAGGAATGATACACAGTCGTAGTGATACATAATACTATAGTTCATTCAATATAGTTCGGGTATAAATAGTGATCTCTATATATCCTCTATAACTCAAAAAGGGCTGAAGCAAATGAGCTATAAATCTCCACACGTATTCCCTGGCCGTCTCATCCCAAATGGTAGAATTATTATCCCATTTACTCCATTTGTTTTTTAGTTATAAGAGGTTAAAGTCTGGATTTCTGACTTACCTATAATGGACATAGTATAAAACAGTACCACAATTGTTGAATGATACGCAGACATAAAGTGATAAGGTACACAACAGTACAATGATCGTGATCAATTGTAGTTTCGAAGATTAGTAATGGGAAAATAAGGAAAACGCAAATGATAAATAAATTGATCAATGTGATTATGATCAGGTACATGAAACGTTGGTAATTGATAATGACTGGTAATAATTGGCAATTTCATGAAAGAACCTATTATCAGACTATAATTGGTTTTATATGAGCTGGCAGAATATTGAATCCCTTAGCAACTGAGTTATCGATACTTAATGGAAAATATAAAAGTACCCTATTTCGTTGCACCATATTAATGTTATGTTTTCATATTTATCAGCATATTTCACTGCAAACCCATCGTAATACCTGCATACCAATATGGAGACATGACAATTTACAGGCTCGCTATCGCTCACCAGGAATAATCGACACCTAAATGGCACTAAAGGTCTAAATATTGACAAAGAAATGGGGCGAAAGGTATCAAAATCGCCAAACTAACGGAAGGCAAGTCTTAATATCTCAAAACTAATATGCTAAATATGAAGGAAAAGGGGAGCCAGAAAAACCGAGTACTTCCCCCTTAATACACTATAGTTATCGATACGAGAGCAAAACAGCGCCAACATTTTGCTATAGGCTCGTATTTTACCAGCTGATTGTATAATGCAAAGTTTTTATGTATATGGTACTCGGTTCTACTAAAGATATAATAGGGAAAGAAATCTATTGATAATGAGTAAAACATATTAACAATGTGATAGAGAGACATACTTGTTTCATATTCGTTCTTTATCTATCGATAAATCAGCTGATAAGGAAATCAATTTAACAATATGATACAGATACACACCAGTTTCATATGTATCCAAAAAATGTAAAGCTGTTAAGGGAATGCAATCTACCGTCAGATGAAATTGAACTGACTTCAGCATACCGTTCCCGATAGTATATATTGCCAGTAGAAGCACACGTGTAAATCCGATATATACCGATGACCAAGTAATTATCTTGTATAGTCATTTACATTCAACACATTCACAGACATTCAGCGCATCGATCGCTAATTAAGGTTTCAATTTGCTCGCACCTACAGGAAATGGTTCTTATTACTGGGCACAAGCGACCTGAAAAGGGTGATTACGGAGATTAAACCCGTACTCAATGGATGTCGCCCACTTTGACGTAATCGGGCATTAACCTCTTCTGATGTATTTATTTAACCTTTACTGTTGGCTACAGTTAGACGATGTATTTCAGTTTAGGGAGGACGTATGTTATTCATAGGATTTAGCGAGTATTATTTACCCCTTTAAAACCCTAGAGGTAGATTATTAGCTAATGAAAATCGTTTAGTGGCAATCATAATGATACGAATATACGTCATCGTGCTGAATGGGTTGAGACGTTTCACCATTTCACAATTTCCACCAAATATCGATAAATCAGTTGTATGCACTTCTATTTTTAGGATGCTTACTACATAGAGCACCCACCAAAAAAAACTCAGTCAGTGGAAAAAGAGGAGAGCCATTGGCGGTGGTGAACGTTGAAATATCCTAGGATGGAGATTTCTACGAAAGGAGAGATGAATAGAATGTGTTCCACTTTAGAAGTTAGATAGAGCTAAACAGCGCAGAAATATTTAGTTTGAGAGTGACAAGAAAGCTTTAGCTAGAAAGTTGAGAATTCTGAGAAAATCAAAGTTGGGAACACGAGGGAAAGCACTAAACTATTCAATCCGTTCTTTAACCACACTGTATGGGAAAACAAATTGTGTCACATCTAGGCATGCCTTCTTTCTAATAAATGTCATTCCATTACCCCGGGTTGCAGAATTGTTATTCATCGTGAACAGTACACTGATATCTACTCTGTCAAATCCTTTAAGTATCTTAAAACCTCCTTTCTTTAGCAAAAACAATATGAATTTCTTTAATCTTTCATAATACGGCTTGTTTCTCAGAGAGGGAATTAGTTTAGTTGTTCTACGCTGCACGGACTCGATTTCACAATGTTTTTCTTGAGATAGAGACCAAAACTGAACGTCATATTCAAGATGGGGTCTACCAATGCTTTTGAATAACGGCAAAACTATGTTCTCGTATTTAAAGTTAAAATTTCTTTTGATAAATCCCCAGGCTTTGTTAGCTATATCTGCCGCAGCCGCACATTACTCTGAGAATTTTAAGTTTTCTGATATTATAACCCCGAGATCTTTAACCTTAGAGTCTGCTATTATTGGTTGGCCTTTCATTTGATAATCATACTATATATATTTTGTACCAACGTGCAAAATTTGACATGTGTCAACATTAAAAGGGTATTTGCCACTTTTCTGACCAATTCACTATTTTGCTTAAGTCAGACTGTAGGCTATTTCTGTCTTTATCACTCAAGACTATGTTCTCCATTTTTGTATCGTCAGCAAATGTGGAGATAAAGTTATTCAGACCTACATCAATATCATTTATATAATATATATATATATGATTAATAAAACCGGACTAAGGACCGATCCTTGAGGCACACCGCTGGTAACAGGCACCCAATTGGATTCTATACCATTAATAACATCTCTTTGCTTTCTGATAGTAAGCCAGCTTTTAATCCATTGATATACATTACCGTTTATCCCGAGCATTACTAACTTGTCTAATCATTTATTGTGAGGTACCTTGTTGAACGCCTTTTGAAAATCTAGGTAGAGTATGTCAAGCGCCTTAGTTGAGTCATTAAGAGTATATTATTTATTATAATATTCGAGAAGGTTGGTTAGGCACGATTTTCTGGTCCTAAACCCGTGCTGACTGTCTCCTATTAATTATTTAGATTCTAGGTACTCAATTATTTTGTCTGTAATAATAGTTATATGAATTTTCCCTATTACAGACGTTAAGCTTATTGGCTAAATTACTTGCTTTGGCTCGATCACCATTTTTGTGAATGGGTGTAATGTTGGCTGTTTTCCAATCATTTGGGAGCTACCCTGCTGTAGTGATGAGTTAAAGATAAAGGTCAGGGATTCGCATATTCCTTTCATTACTTGTTTTAAAATCCTATTGTGGAAATTATCGGGCCCCGGAGTCTTATTGATATATAATGTATTTAATTTACATAATAATTTACTTTCGCTGGTAGTAAAGTTTCCTACTATTTCATGCGTTGTTACTGCCTTATGTTTTGTATTATTCTTTTCTTCGTTTGTAAAATCAGAACAAAGTATTCGTTAAGTGTATTTGCAATATCTATGTCGGCTGTCACTATTTGATCATCTCTAGTTAATGGGGCTATTCCGCTTTTGATTTCTCTGGTGTTGTTTATATAGCTATATAAGTGCTTTGGGTTGTCGGTGTTCTTCTAGGCTATATTTCTCTGGTGTTGTTTACATAGCTATACAAGTGTTTTGGGTTGTCGGTGTTCTTCTAGGCTATATTTCTCTGGTGTTGTTTACATAGCTATACAAGTGCTTTGGGTTGTCGGTGTTCTTCTAGGCTATATTTCTCTGGTGTTGTTTACATAGCTATACAAGTGCTTTGGGTTGTCGGTGTTCTTCTAGGCTATATTTATCTGGTGTTGTTTACATAGCTATACAAGTGCTTTGGGTTGTCGGTGTTCTTCTAGGCTATATTTCTCTGGTGTTGTTTACATAGCTATACAAGTGCTTTGGGTTGTCGGTGTTCTTCTAGGCTATATTTCTCTGGTGTTGTTTACATAGCTATACAAGTGCTTTGGGTTGTCGGTGTTCTTCTAGGCTATATTTCTCTGGTGTTGTTTACATAGCTATACAAGTGCTTTGGGTTGTCGGTGTTCTTCTAGGCTATATTTCTCTGGTGTTGTTTACATAGCTATACAAGTGCTTTGGGTTGTCGGTGTTCTTCTAGGCTATATAAACTTCATAATAACGTTTAGCGGATCTAATCAGTTTCTTAACATTTCTTCTAGCATGGTTGTATAATTCCTTTACTTGGTCATTGGAACAGTAATTTTTGTTAAGCTTGAACATATTCTTTTTATTTTTAATTGTTTTACGGATTTCACTGTTGAGCCATGGCGGCTTTTTAATTTCACTCGTTCGTTTAAACTTTCTTTGGTACATATTTGTTATGTGCCATCAAAAGCATGTTCTTAAACTGTTCCCACATCCCATTAATTTCGTTATCTATATCTAGCGATGAGTGTGTAGTATGTAGTGTTTGCCAAAGTCCGTCAAAATCCGCATTTATTAAATCTGGCACCAAAATTTAGTTGTTCTCAATAGTATAGCTATAATTAACATCGAACCTAATAATTCAATGGTCGCAATTTAACAGAGGTTCTCGTACCTCTAAATTAGTAACTAAATTGTCATGGGTAGTTATGACAAGGTCGAGAATATTCTTTTCGCGCGTTGCTTCCTTTACACACTGATATAGTAAATTATCCTCAATTAAATCCATAATATTGATTAAATTAGCGTAATTTCCGGTGACAAGATGTCATTCTAAATTAGGAACGGAAAGAGAGAGAGAGATAGAGAGAGAGAATGTGGGATGGGGGCGCCGTACAAAAGGGCATGTAGGTAGGTGGAACGAGAGGTTCTTAAGGTCAGAACCGGTCAGACGCTAAACAAGTAGATTCCACAGAAGCTTAATTTGGGGAATCCTATTGTGCTCTGACGTCCATTAAGGAATTAGCTAACAAAGGTGTGTAATTAGATTTGTGTGATTATAATACATACATACATACATACATACATACATACATACATAATACATACATACATACATACATACGATACGATACATACATGCATGCATACATACATACACACAAATATACATAATTAATACATACACACACACATCCAATACATAAATACCTACATACATACATACATTGCTTATGGTAGTCCATCGTAGTCCGATGAGGACATTCCCTTCCTGCAAAGCAGGAAGAAAAAACCTGCGCATAGAAGAGTTTAGAGTGCCGAGGGAGGTGCGCAGTTCCAACTTCACTATCTTGGTACTGAACAGGGGTTGCTGATGGCAAGAGGGTGACCCAAGACGACCAGCTCCTGCTCAATACTGCAGGGGACTGCCGGGATTCCAGTTTGTCGGAAACCGCCAGGACGTGACCCCAACGTCTGCTTTTCTCTCAGGGTGTGCTCCCCTAGCCTTTGTCTTACTAGACTAAACCACAAGGCAGTGGGTGTGTGCGGTTGTTGGTAGATGACAAGGATGCACATCATACCTCTGGGGGCCACCGCATGCCCCGAGATCCCCTATTGACTTAGCCTGGGGTCGCAAGACACCCAGTTACCGTGTGTGGCCCCAGGGAGGCACAATAGGAGTCTTGGTGATGGAGAGGCTTGATGATGGGAGTTGTGTTCTTCCGTACAGTGTTGTGTCAGCAAATAAGTGACTGTAGTGCATAGACTAGGCCTAATGGCAGATAGGGAAAAGTGCAAAGAACAAGGAGATAAGACCATGGAAGCAGGAAATTCCCGAGAACAGGAGAAAGGAGAGTCCAAAGAAGACAGCAAGTGCGGGACCTGCAAGAGGGAGTCAAAGGGGTCAAGATCCATACAGAATTGGCTCTCCTGCGATATTTGCGATACGTGGTACCACGCAAGATGCCAAAAAGTGTCTGTTGAGAAGTATAAAGAACACGAAGCTAAGAAAGGTGGGGACAATTTTTGGTTTTGTCTTGAATGGAAGGGTAGCCTGAAGGGAATGAAAAAGAATAACCAGCAACTCAGAGAGGATAATACTAGATTGATGAAAGAAAACATAGACCTTAAACAGAAATTAGAGGAGATGGACAAGAAACTGGGAAACATAAAGACTGATATTGTAAGGGAAGTAAAAAGCGAAGTGAAAAGAGAACTTATAGAAGACTTAACAGTAGAAAGAGAGAAAGAAAGGAGACAGTGTAATCTGATTATTTATAACCTCAAAGAAGATGACAATGATGATCCAGTGACAAAAATAGAGGTAGAGAAAGCGGTATGTGCCAATCTGTTCACAGATGAAATAAAAATGGAGGGGATTGAAATAGAGACGGTTTTCAGGCTTGGACAAAGGAACAGGCCTAGGCCAAACAGGAATCAGAGGGGAGCCGGCGCCGGAGGAGCAGAGGACACGGACACCAGCAGCCAAGACAACGAGCAGGGGGAACCAGAGGAACAGAAACAACCGAAGCCTAGACCTCTGCTTGTCAAACTCAAGACACCAAATATGAAATGGAGCATCCTCAAAAATGCCAAAAACCTGAAAGGCACCAGAGTGCCTGAATTCTCAAAAATCTCGCTTGTACCAGATCTGACCCGCAAAGAAAGAGAAGTAGACGGAAAACTAAGAATGGAGCTTAAAGAAAAAAGGGATAAGGGAGAGAAGGGATGGTACATCCGGCGAGGGCAACTCCAGAGGAAATTTTTTGATTTAAGTACCAAAATAATAAAGGACGCAGCTGACGAACACATGAAGAAGAACCTCAAGATAAAGTCAGGGGACAGGAAGCCAGAACTTGTCGAACCAGTCTGGCTAACGAGAGAAATAAAAAAGGAAATTAGCCAAAGACGAGCATTCAACAAGGAAAGAAGGAAGGCAGAAAAGCAGGGTGATCAAGAAAGATTCTGCAGGTGCAAGGAAATGTACCTCAACCAGAAAAGGAAAAACCGTGAATGACAAAGAAAAAATAACAATTTACGACAATGAAGGACAAGAAATACGTAAAGAAGACACACCAGAAAATCTGAAACAATTTTGGAATAAAGTATACACCAGACATGAAAACAGGATCGATGAAATGTTGAATGAGACTAAGAAAAGGGATTACGAAGAAGAGCTGAAGAAAAGGGAAGACGAAGGGAGAAGACTGAAAATCGTTGGTAACAATCAAGGAAATAATGAAGGAATGATACCCAGAGAACTGCGGGAACACTTTGACATGGCCTTCGAGTGTAATCAAGAATGACTCTACAAGAAGCCCAGATAATATTAAGAGATGTCAAGACACAGCTGAAGAAGACGAAAAACAAAAAAGCACCTGGACCCGACGGAATAAAACCACAGCTGTTTAAGACCCTAGAAGAAAGTGAAGAATGTATAGAGGAACTAAGACTGTGCTAATACAACATACTGATGACCGAGAGCAAAGTAGAAAGTTGGAAGAGCACAAATACCGTATTAATTCCTAAGAAAAAAAGGCCTACTGCAAAAGATCTAAGGCCAATAGCCCTTGCGAACACGTCCTATAAAATATTCACAGGCATCCTGAATACCAAAATAGAAAACCACATTAAATTAACACAAGGGAGAAGTGATTTACAAGCCAGCTACACCGAAAATAGAAGAAGCTCTGACAACCTCTATATTCTAAGATATTGTATCGATGAAAGTTATAGAAGGAAACAACCATTAATAGTTCTCTCTGTAGACTTCAGCAAGGCCTTCGACTCTGTGGATCGATCAAAACTAATTGCAGCCCTCATGGACCATAGCATCTACCCCAGGATTATTAGTGCAGTAGCAAACATATACAACGGAGACTCTACACAGCTACTTCTGGATGAAGTAAAGCAAACTGAAATAGGAATCACCAGCGGCATAAAACAAGGATGCAATGGGTCAACGGTACTGTTCCTGATAATAACCTACATAATTATAAAAAAGCTTCAAGATGAAAACCTAGGCTTCAAGGGGAGATTCAATATTCCAGCACTGTTTTATGCTGATGACGGTCTCGTATTCAGCTCCAATGTCGGAGAAGCTGGACAAGCTATACAGAAAACCATCGAGGTGGCCAACGAATGTGGACTCTGCATTAATAAAGAAAAGAGCAATATAATAATTTTCAATATGAAGGAAGTACCACAACAAATAGAAAACATATATGTGAGACAGTATCACCTATTTGGGAGTGAAGGTATCAAACAAAAGAACATGTTTCAAAGACTATACAACTGAAAGCATCAGTAAAGCTAACAGGCTGGCAAATGTAGCTTACAGTGTAGTAGAGAGGTGCTGTAATAGGCTCCTAATAGGCAAACCTTCTGGAAGGGGCTAGCACTACCATCAATATTGCATGCCACGGAAATCATAAGCTACACCCAAGAAGATATAAGTAAAATGCAGAGAATTGAAAACAAGGTTTACCGAGCTATCCTACAAGTGCCTAGCTACACAGGCACTGAAGCCTACGAGGAGAAATCGGAGCCTCGTCGAGCATTGTACGAGACATTAAGTCCAAGATTCTCTTCACAAAACATGCTCTAAAGGAGAACCGAAATTATCTGATGAGGGAAATATTCCTCCAAGAATTCAACGAAAACAAAAACAGATGGACAGTAAAGCTCAAAGACTACATGAAAATTGTCAATATTAGTCTTCACCAAATAGAACGGTTAAAGCCTGAGGAATTAAAACAGAGGATCGATGGATGGGACACAGAAAGATGGAGAAAGGGAATGCAAGACAAATCAATGCTAAACATCTACAGAAGATTCAAGATGCATATAGAGGAGGAGAAGTGGATAGAAAACAATCAAGAAAGTACTTTGCTGACCAGAGCTCGAACAAATACTCTGAAACTCAAATGGAGAAATCAATTTCTAGGGGAAGATGTGACCTGCCCAGCCTGTGAGGAGCAGCGAGAGAGTTTGGAGCACTTCGTCCTACATTGCAAAGCATACAGCAACATCAGAATACTTTATCAAGGCCTGCAGCAACCCTACCAAGAAGACACCGGAGCCCTACTTGGAAGAATTCTATTCTTCGGGAAAAATCAAAATACCAACGTTGAAGAAGCCAAAACCTACATAAAGTTAATATGGAATAAACGGAACAAAATTATATATTCAAAGCTGACAAAACAGTGAAGAAAATACAGCGGGAGTCGATATAAAGATACATCCCACAACTACTACTGGACTGGACTGGAGTGGCAGAGGGAGACTTACGCACTCGGCTCCCCTTTTCACCACAAGGGTTAGCCAGTGGCAGCAGCTGAAAGCGAGAATTGCATGCAAGCAAGCAGCAATACACCAACATGCTACTGCACTAGTCGCATCACATCACCCTGTGTGATAACACCTTCCCTACCTCCCCGTCGTCATTCAGACTCCCCTCCCGCCCTCGCCACTGCCCGCTAACCTTTCCTACCTCCCTGTCCTCATTCAGACCCCTCCCACCCTCGCCACTGCCCGCTAACCTTTCCTACCTCCCCGTCCTCATTCAGAATTCCCCTCCCGCCCTCGCCACTGCCCGCTAACCTTTCCTACCTCCCCGTCCTCATTCAGACTCCCCTCCTGCTCTCACCACTGCCCACTAACCTTTCCTACCTCCTCGTCCTCATTCAGACTCCCCTCCCGCCCTCGCCACTGCCCGCTAATCTTTCCTACCTCCCCATCCTCATTCAGAATTCCCCTCCCGCCCTCGCCACTGCCCGCTAACCTTTCCTACCTCCCCGTCCTCATTCAGACTCCCCTCCTGCCCTCGCCACTGCCCGCTAACCTTTCCTACCTCCTCGTCCTCATTCAGACTGCCCTCCCGCCCTCGCCACTGCCCGCTAACCTTTCCTACCTCCCCGTCCTAATTCAGACTCCCCTCCCGCCCTCGCCACTGCCCGCTAACCTTTCCTACCTCCCCGTCCTCATTCAGACTCCCCTCCTGCCCGCTAACCTTTCCTACCTCCCCTCCCGCCCTCGCCACTGCCCGCTAACCTTTCCTACCTCCTCCTCGTATTCATTCAGACTCCCCTCCCGCCCTCGCCACTGCCCGCTAACCTTTCCTACCTCCCCGTCCTCATTCAGACTCCCCTCCCGCCCTCGCCACTGCCCGCTAACCTTTCCTACCTCCCCGTCCTCATTCAGACTCCCCTCCCGCCCTCACCACTGCCCGCTAACCTTTCTTACCTCCCCGTCCTCATTCAGACTCCCCTCCTGCCCTCGCCACTGCCTGCTAACCTTTCCTACCTCCTCGTCCTCATTCAGACTCCCCTCCCGCCATCGCCACTGCCCGCTAACCTTTCCTACCTCCCCGTCCTCATTCAGACTCCCCTCCCGCCCTTGCCACTGCCCGCTAACCTTTCCTACCTCCCCGTCCTCATTCAGACTCCCCTCCTGCCCGCTAACCTTTCCTACCTCCCTGTCCTCATTCAGACTCCCCTCCTGCCCTCGCCACTGCCCGCTAACCTTTCCTACCTCCCCGTCCTCATTCAGACTCCCCTCCTGCCCTCACCACTGCCCGCTAACCTTTCCTACCGCCCCGTCCTCATTCAGACTCCCCTCCCGCCCTCGCCATTGCCCGCTAACCTTTCCTACCTCCCCTTCCTCATTCAGACTCCCCTCCCGCCCTCGCCACTGCCCGCTAACCTTTCCTACCTCCCCGTCCTAATTCAGACTCCCCTCCCGCCCTCGCCACTGCCCGCTAACCTTTCCTACCTCCCCGTCCTCATTCAGACTCCCCTCGCCACTGCCCGCTAACCTTTCCTACCTCCCCTCCCGCCCTTGCCACTGCCCGCTAACCTTTCCTACCTCCTCCTCGTCCTCATTCAGACTCCCCTCCCGCCCTCGCCACTGCCCGCTAACCTTTCCTACCTCCCCGTCCTCATTCAGACTCCCCTCCCGCCCTCGCCACTGCCCGCTAACCTTTCCTACCTCCCCGTCCTCATTCAGACTCCCCTCCTGCCCTCGCCACTGCCCGCTAACCTTTCCTACCTCCCCGTCCTCATTCAGACTCCCCTCCTGCCCTCGCCACTGCTTGCTAACCTTTCCTACCTCCTCGTCCTCATTCAGACTCCCCTCCCGCCATCGCCACTGCCCGCTAACCTTTCCTACCTCCCCGTCCTCATTCAGACTCCCCTCCCGCCCTCGCCACTGCCCGCTAACCTTTCCTACCTCCCCGTCCTCATTCAGACTCCCCTCCTGCCCTCGCCACTGCCCGCTAACCTTTCCTACCTCCTCGTCCTCATTCAGACTGCCCTCCCGCCCTCGCCACTGCCCGCTAACCTTTCCTACCTCCCCGTCCTCATTCAGACTCCCCTCCCGCCCTCGCCACTGCCCGCTAACCTTTCCTACCTCCCCGTCCTCATTCAGAATTCCCCTCCCGCCCTCGCCACTGCCCGCTAACCTTTCCTACCTCCTCCTCGTCTTCATTCAGACTCCCCTCCCGCCCTCGCCACTGCCCGCTAACCTTTCCTACCTCCCCGTCCTCATTCAGACTCCCCTCCCGCCCTCGCCACTGCCCGCTAACCTTTCCTACCTCCCCGTCCTCATTCAGACTCCCCTCCCGCCCTCGCCACTGCCCGCTAACCTTTCCTACCTCCCCGTCCTCATTTAGACTCCCCTCCCGCCCTCGCCACTGCCCGCTAACCTTTCCTACCTCCCCGTCCTCATTCAGACTCCCCTCCTGCCCGCTAACCTTTCCTACCTCCCTGTCCTCATTCAGACTCCCCTCCTGCCCTCGCCACTGCCCGCTAACCTTTCCTACCTCCCCGTCCTCATTCAGACTCCCCTCCTGCCCTCACCACTGCCTGCTAACCTTTCCTACCTCCCCGTCCTCATTCAGACTCCCCTCCCGCCCTCGCCACTGCCCGCTAACCTTTCCTACCTCCCCGTCCTCATTCAGACTCCCCTCCTGCCCTCGCCACTGCCTGCTAACCTTTCCTACCTCCTCGTCCTCATTCAGACTCCCCTCCCGCCATCGCCACTGCCCGCTAACCTTTCCTACCTCCCCGTCCTCATTCAGACTCCCCTCCCGCCCTCGCCACTGCCCGCTAACCTTTCCTACCTCCCCGTCCTCATTCAGACTCCCCTCCTGCCCTCGCCACTGCCCGCTAACCTTTCCTACCTCCTCGTCCTCATTCAGACTGCCCTCCCGCCCTCGCCACTGCCCGCTAACCTTTCCTACCTCCCCGTCCTCATTCAGACTCCCCTCCCGCCCTCGCCACTGCCCGCTAACCTTTCCTACCTCCCCGTCCTCATTCAGACTCCCATCCCGCCCTCGCCACTGCCCGCTAACCTTTCCTACCTCCCCGTCCTCATTCAGACTCCCATCCTGCCCTCGCCACTGCCTGCTAACCTTTCCTACCTCCTCGTCCTCATTCAGACTCCCCTCCCGCCATTGCCACTGCCCGCTAACCTTTCCTACCTCCCCGTCCTCATTCAGACTCCCCTCCTGCCCGCTAACCTTTCCTACCTTCCTGTCCTCATTCAGACTCCCCTCCTGCCCTCGCCACTGCCCGCTAACCTTTCCTACCTCCCCGTCCTCATTCAGACTCCCCTCCTGCCCTCACCACTGCCTGCTAACCTTTCCTACCTCCCCGTCCTCATTCAGACTCCCCTTCCGCCCTCGCCACTGCCCGCTAACCTTTCCTACCTCCCCGTCCTCATTCAGACTCCCCTCCCGCCCTCGCCACTGCCCGCTAACCTTTCCTACCTCCCCGTCCTAATTCAGACTCCCCTCCCGCCCTCGCCACTGCCCGCTAACCTTTCCTACCTCCCCGTCCTCATTCAGACTCCCCTCCTGCCCTCGCCACTGCCCGCTAACCTTTCCTACCTCCCCTCCCGCCCTTGCCACTGCCCGCTAACCTTTCCTACCTCCTCCTCGTCCTCATTCAGACTCCCCTCCCGCCCTCGCCACTGCCCGCTAACCTTTCCTACCTCCCCGTCCTCATTCAGACTCCCCTCCCGCCCTCGCCACTGCCCGCTAACCTTTCCTACCTCCCCGTCCTCATTCAGACTCCCCTCCTGCCCTCGCCACTGCCCGCTAACCTTTCCTACCTCCCCGTCCTCATTCAGACTCCCCTCCCGCCCTCGCCACTGCCCGCTAACCTTTCCTACCTCCCCGTCCTCATTCAGACTCCCCTCCTGCCCTCGCCACTGCCCGCTAACCTTTCCTACCTCCCCGTCCTCATTCAGACTCCCCTCCTGCCCTCGCCACTGCCTGCTAACCTTTCCTACCTCCTCGTCCTAATTCAGACTCCCCTCCCGCCATCGGCACTGCCCGCTAACCTTTCCTACCTCCCCGTCCTCATTCAGACTCCCCTCCCGCCCTCGCCACTGCCCGCTAACCTTTCCTACCTCCCTGTCCTCATTCAGACTCCCCTCCTGCCCTCGCCACTGCCCGCTAACCTTTCCTACCTCCCCGTCCTCATTCAGACTCCCCTCCCGCCCTCACCACTGCCCGCTAATCTTTCCTACCTCCCCGTCCTTATTCAGACTCCCCTCCCGCCCTCGCCACTGCCCGCTAACCTTTCCTACCTCCCCGTCCTCATTCAGACTCCCCTCCCACCCTCGCCACTGCCCCCTAACCTTTCCTACCTCCCCGTCCTCATTCAGACTCCCCTCCTGCCCTCGCCACTGCCCGCTAACCTTTCCTACCTCCCCGTCCTCATTCAGACTCCCCTGCTGCCCTCACTACTGCCCGCTAACCTTTCCTACCTCCCCTCCCGCCCTCGCCACTGTCCGCTATTACATACTGTACTATATACTACCTACTGTAGTAACATAGAAGCACTCTAACCCCTTCAGCATGATAACGCCTTTCTACTTTTGATTCTGACTAAAATTAAACGATTGTATGCAGTTTAAGAAGGAATGAGAAATTTTTCTGCCGAACAAATATACAAACATATCTCGAAGGTGGGTCATGGGGGTGTTATTATACGTATGATGAAGGTCTAAGGATCAAACTAAATATATCCCCTTAAAAAACTACATCAAAATGAAAAAATTGGTCAATGAAACTATAGCCAAATTTGCTTATCTGTATAATTGAACCCATTTTAACTTGGTTTTCATATACTGTATATGTTGATGTCAGCAGTACACTCTAAAATTAATGGGCATGAAAAGGGTAATTTTACCGTCCTAAATATCTACTCATTGAAAGGGAGATGGGTCGTTTTTGTGGGCCTTTTTCTTCATGTTTAGCACCATTAGTTTTCAGATTTTATGACGTTCGGCCAAAGTTTGGCGATTTTAAGACCTTTCAACCCATTTCTTTGTTAATATTAAGACTTTTCGTGTGATTTAGTTGTCGATTTTTCCCTAGCGAGCGATAGCGAGCGTGTAATTTAAGAGAAACCGACCTTCGGCCGGGACATTATCCTATCGAAAAATTTATAAATTTATCCTGAAGCAGGGTCTTGGGCGAGTGTTCTTTTAAGCTTGATAGATGTCCTGGGAGGAAATTAATAAAATAAATATATAAATGAGCAAATATATACGCCCATCTCCCCTTCTAGGAACCCATCTATTACAAGGATAGAAAGGTGAATCACCATCAGTATACCCAATGATAATATATACCTTTACCATACCCTAGTCATACCCTCCAGTTTGACCGTGTACAGCTAGAACTTCTACATGCCCCGAAACTAACAAATTGTCATATTGAGACGGAGCTGATTGACTGTCACTGAATCTATCTACGGCTGCACATTATCAGTAGCTCTAACCTCCCAACCGGCGAGAAGAAATAGATAAACAAGGGAAGACAGAACTAAAACGAAATAACAAAATAAAGAAGTAACAAAACAAAATTATAAATGAAAATTGTAAACATTCGGACACGTAATTATAACAGAAATGATACACATAAAAAAGTGTTCTTCGCTATATTTATGCATATTAGTACACATGAGCGATTATAACACTATTTATGTATACCGTTTTTTGATACAATGTTCATATTAACAGGGTACCCAATCTTCACTAATTCAAGTTTGCTCTCCCGATGGAAAAGAGAAGTGCGGCAAAACAACATAGGAACTATCGTAAGCAACAATCCTTTCACTTTACTAAGGGAGCCCACCTTGCTTTTTTTTATCTTTCTCTCCCTCTCTCTCTTTGGCTTGTATCCATTCGGCCCCATTCAGCCTACTGTTTCAAAACGTTTACCCCCATTCAGGTGTCAATAATTTCCTGGCGAGCGGTAGCGAGCCAGCATATATATATTTTTGTTTGACAGCAAGCTAATTTTGTACTTTTTTCGATAAAAAATGTCTCCGGCGAAGCCAAATTTCCCCATACAATGCTGGCTCACTATCGCTCGCCAGGAAGAAATCGACACTTGGATGTGGATAAACGTCTTAAAACAGTTTGCTGAATGGGGCCGAATGGATACAAGTCAGGGAGAGAGAAAACTGAAGAGAAAGATAAAAACAAAAAAAAAGCCGGTGACCCCCCTTAATATATTTGTTACCACCTACTCTTTCTCACATGAGTATCACCCGTGTTAATATTGCAGCTGTGAATTTAGATTTATGTTTATAATGTGAAATAATGAGCAGGCGACAAGTTGATAGACGTACTCAATTTAACTTATACATGGAAAGTACTGCCGGAGTTCATAATACAAGGAGAGTTAAGTACAGATTATATTAGAAGCACCAGTATAACTGATAAGGTATTTTGCATATCCACAGTGGGCTTACCTTGGGCAACATAACATGCAGGAGTTACCGGAAGTGTTTGGGACTCGTATGTGTTAACAAATAGAAGAGAGAGAGAGAGAGAGAGAGAGAGAGAGAGAGAGAGAGAGAGAGAGAGAGAGAGAGAGAGAGAGAGAGAGAGAGAGAACGAGAGGTAGAGAAAGAAAACAAACTAACGCCACGATAATTAATTCTACAGCAGCTCTTCCATATAACTAACAAACAAACCAACACACTAAAACTGACTATAATAAAGTATCTATACACATCTTGACCCATATATATACACTATATATATATCTCTCTCTCTCTCTCTCTCTCTCTCTCTCTCTCTCTCTCTCTCTCTCTCTCTCTCTCTCTCTCTCTCTGTGGGGTTATCTGGCTGGACAATCTGACTGACGCACAACTAATGTTTTTATGGCCCGTGATAATCTTTGGGGGTATGTCTCTGTCAGGTTGCGTATGTGCCCCCCCCCCCCCCCCCCCCCCCCTCCATCACCCTCTCTTTCTTTCTTCTTCTTTCTCTCTTTTTTCTTTTTTTTCTATCTCTCACACACACACACACACACTCTCTCTCTCTATCTATCTATCTATCTATATATCTGTCTGTCTGTCTGTCGCTCTCTCTCTCTCTCTCTCTCTCTCTCTCTCTCACACACACACACACACACACACACACACACACACACACACACACACACACACACACACACACACACACACACACACACACACACACACACACACACACACACACACACACACACACTTCCCGGTGGAAGGCCATTTTCTTCTAAGTTACAAGCTCCATATCGCTCGTCTAGAAAAAACAAATCACATATGAATAGGGTGAAGCGCTTTATATTAACCCTTCACCACCATTACGTAATTTTCAACATAATTTTGTTACCATTAGACGATTTTCTGTAGTTTATAATATTCCTCTACGATTCAAATGGGTAAATATAGATCTCAATAAACCTTCTTAACAACATAGGTTTTCCTAAATTTGCATAAATTGCATAATTTTAGCCATAATCAGAGGTAGAAAGGTTGCATGGTGCAGATTAAAAATAAAATAACACCCCCTTGTTTGGTAATTAGGGTATCACAATGGAGTCCAATGAAAAGTAAATGGCCATTGTCTCTTACTACAGGATCTACAGTATAGCATGTGAGTGTGTGTGATATAGATATGCATGTATGTAATATATGTATGTAGGCTACCATGTGTGTATTATACTGTATTTATTTTTTGTTTTTCTATGTTAATTAGGGAGACAAAAAGCATAACTGCCTGCAGCGAGTGCCTCCCCTAGATTTGAAAGAGTGACAGGGCCAAAATCAAGGGACGTTCGTGCTAAAATGGCTGGACACACGGAGTTTGAAGCAATTTAAGTCATATGAAGAGGGAAAGACTGATTCTGGGAGAGAGTTCCAGAGCTCAGCAGTTGAATAGAAGAAAGTCTGAGAATAGCCTTTCACTCTTGGGTTGGAGAGTTGCACAGAGTAGGGGTGGGATTGTGTTGCAAGGCGAGTACTATGTACCCTATGCCCTACGTAGAGGAGGTGGTATGCACTGGGAAAGCTCCGAGGAACACTGATTATTGTAGTAGCGATAGAATAGCGAGAGAGATGCAACATTGCGGCGAAGAGAGAGAGAGATTGCAGAGAGTTGGTGAGTCAATGGGAGTTAATGATACGAAAGGCTTTCCTTTCTACTTTGTCTAGGAGTGCGGTGTGAGAGGATCCTCCCCACACATGTGAACAATACTCAATACAAGGACGCACTGTGCTCCTGTACAGAGCAAGAAGCTGCGCAGGGGTAAAGAACCCCTTGAGGTGGTTGAGCACACCCAGCTTCTGGGAGACTGCCTTAGCAAGACTGGTAATATGGTCCTTCCAAGTAAGAGCAGAAGAAAAAGAGACACCGAGAATATTGAGAGAAGATGAAGGATTGATTTTTGGATTGTTGAAGAATAAGGGAGGTTCTGGAGGTTCCTGGCAGGTAGTAAGATGGATAAATTGGGTCTTGGAAGCATTAAAAGCAACAAGGTTTTCACCAACCCAATTGGAAATAGTAGCTAGATCAGAAGATAAGTGTTTTATGGCTTCACTACGTTTGATTTTGAGGGACTGCTGGCTGGGGCGTTCTGGAAAACTAATTGAGTAGTGTAAGGTAGAGTCGTCTGCATATGAATGGATGGGACTGAATGTATAGTTGAGAATATCATTTATGAAAATTAGAAATAGAATAGGAGATAGGATTGAACCCTGAGGAAAACCAGAGTTGATAGGATGAGGAAGTGAGCGATGGCCGGCCACAACAGCAGCTATGGAACGGCCGGAAATGAAATTAGAAACACAGGCACAGATGGAAGGATAGAAACCGAAGGAGGGTAGTGTTTGGAAATGAAAGATTTGTGCCAGACTCTATCGAAAGCCTTCGATATGTACGTATGTGTGCATTATATGCATGTATGTATGGATGTATGTATTATATGTATGTATGAGTGTGTGTATTATATGCACAGTATAGTATGGACCATTTGTATATTGGCTCAACCTATTAGGAAATCTCGCTTTGGTGTTGATCTATTGTGCATACTGGTTATCCGGGGCACCCATGTATACCGGATATGTGTATTGTATGTATGTGTGCGTATGTATGTATGTATGTATGTATGTATTGTAAGAATGTATGTATGTTTGTATGCATGTATGTATGTATGTATGTATATATAGATGGATGGTGGATCATATGTATGTATGGATTAATGTATGTATGTTGTATGTACAGTATGTACTGTATGTATGTTTGTATGTATTTATTTATGTATGTATGTATACATGTACAGTATGTGTGAGTGTGTGTGTATTATATGTATGTATGTATGTGTGTGTGTGCGTGGACTATATGTATGTACGATGTGTATATGTGTAGTAGCCAAAATGTATGTATCTATGTATGCGTGTGTGTGTGTGTGTGTGTGTGTGTATTTGATGTATGTATGAATGCATGTAGTATATGTATATATGTATGTGTAAACGGGTGATCTGAATTTACATGTTGGAGAGACTGGAATATTGGAGAAAACAATGGGGATTGCATTTTAGTCCGCCTGTCAAACTCTCTCTCTCTCTCTCTCTCTGTTGTCTGTATGGGAGTGTTTGTTTTACCCTTTAAATGTCAGAGCTACGGATCAATTGTAAACTCGCTGCATCCATTCGTTTGTTTCATTTATTTCAGTGAACTTTACCACATTTGATTAAACCATTGCGTTTGTTTGTACTATACTGTACGTATGTCAGTTTGTCCCTATGTATGTGTGTCCGTCTGGCTATATATACAACTATTTGTATATACAATTTATCTGTAGTGAACTGTATATGTGATAATTGGCTCCCTTCTCTTTCTCAGCTGTTTATTTGCGCTATAAACATTTTGCTTTTCATGCAAACACAAATAATACAAATATATAATAAGATATATATAAATAAATATATAGAATATATAAATATATTGATATATGAAAATTTATCTGATTGGCATTATGCGTTTCAATCGTTTATGTATACTAATATGAACAGATAAATGGTCCATTATTGGTTTGTTTTATTAAGACACACACTTTTACATTGTGTTAGCTTATCTGTCAATCTCTAATATCTGCATATATCTCTACCTATGTGTGTGTCTTCATTTCTCTATGTAAATATATCGTGTGACCAATGTTCTCGTCAGCACACTATTGGAAAGGTTAATATATATGTTTTTGAATGTGCACTTTGTTATAAAAATAAGGAAAATAACACTCATATTTGATTAAAAGTATTCTGACTTTTGATTTGATTTTGCATTGAACATTAAAAGATGGAGACAAAATAATTTATATGAATAATTGTTTTCAACAACATGCCTACCTCCCGCACAAGCATTCTCTCTCTCTCTCTCTCTCTCTCTCTCTCTCTCTCTCTCTCTCTCTCTCTCTCTTTCTCTCACACACACACACACAAACTGTGCACAAATATCAGGTTACGAATCGCCTACAACATTTGTAAACAAGAAGATATGTCACTCCAAACGAAATCCCTGCATAACTCTACAAGGTATTTGCATACGAATTAGCTAAGCCCCTCACCTCCATAATGAATGCATCTTTATCACAATGCAAGTATCCTACGGCATCTAAAACCTCGTTGTCACACCGTTGCCCAAAACCACAAGCCCGGAATCTCTTGACAAACTACGTCCGATAGCAATCATCCCTATTCCCAGCTCAATCTGTGAGAGTTTCGTGTTCGAGTGGGCATATGCAGATAACGCCCCATCAATTGATGCACGGCAATTTGTCAATATGAAAGCTTCTTCCACCACACACTGCTTAGAGAGCTTCCTTGACTTCATTTATCGCAACCTAGACACATAAAAACCGGTAGCCCTCCCATTTTTCGATTTCAGTAAAGCTTTTGACCTGGTAAATCAAAAAATAATTATCAGGAAGGCGGGAAGAGCTACGGTTACGCCCTTACCTAGTGAATTGGCTAGCAGATTCCTCACAGGCCGGCGCAAAGCAGTACGGTACCGGAGAAATATTTCCGCCACCCTCCCACTAACATGCGGCGTACCGCAGGGTACAAGAATGGGCCCTATATGCTTCCTTGTTCTCATCAACGCCGCTATGAGTGACACAGACCTACGGTGGAAATATGTGGATGACTCGACCATCGGAGCCAGTATTGATAACACCGCTCCCGACTTCAGCACCTTTCAGGACAACGTAAACAGACTTCAGGAGTGCACTTCAGCAAACGAATTGACCATCTATAATGATAAAACGGTAGTAATGTACATCAGTGTAGGTTGAGAGAACATAAACCCAACTCTCATCACACTCGGATCAAACGTCCTACAGGTAGGGAACGCGTTCAATTTATTAGGGGTTTATTATAGACACTAATCCAAACTGGAAACCCCATATCAGTGAAGTAATCAAGGCCTCTGATTTCAAACTATATAGGCTCCGTTGCCTCAAATAATTCGTTGCCCCTCATCTGATCTCACATATACAGTATATACTCTCTATTAATTCTGCCAAAGCTCACCTTAGCCTGCCCAGTGTGGGCCTCTTCACTTACTGCAACACAAAAATATCAATTAGAAAAAGTACAGAAGAGAGCATGTAAGCTCATCCTTGGCCCCGCATACACACATTATCACGAGGCACTAATTACTTTGGGTCTGGAATTACTAGCCAGCATGCACATGAACCTCACCCAGAAATTTGGTGAACAGCTCCTAACCATCCCCCGACACAGACACGTGCTGCCCCCACCAGCCCCTCCACAGATACGAGCTACCAGACACAACAACACACTCGTCCCCATCCGAGCGAGAACCCAAAGGTATCAAAACAGCCCCATCCCTTGCATCGTCAACCTGATCAATAATAAGTAATGTAGACAACGATCACAACACAGGCAACTAAAACACACTTCATACCGAGAAAAACTAAATTAATGTTGTTCTCCCTTTCCATTGCTTACATAGCTATGCTTAACAAACTCGTTCACTACATAAAAGTACACACAAAGTTCCCTCCAAAATACTAAATGAATCAAGCCCAATATTTATACCGTATACTGTATATTGCACACCTATCCATATTATTTTATGCTTATCAGTGATTATGAATTTTGTATGTGTTCTGGTATTTATGTATGCTTATGTAAATATACTAATGCACGAGTATAAACGTGTGTATATGTATGTGTAGAGGTATGTATAATATACAGATACAGATATGTATTAGTGGAGGTATATGGTTGTGCGTGTGCACAGTATGTTTATGCGTATGTATATGTGGATATACTGTATGTGTATGAGGGTGTATATGTATTCATATATGCATACAATAATGTATAAACTGCATATATATCTTTCGCTTAGATGTATGTATTGTTTGTGTATGTACTGTACATGCAGTGTATGTGTATGTAGTGGTACTTACATGCACATGTACTGTGGAAGCATACAGCACGGTTTGCATCTATCTAGTTTTATCAAGCCTACAATACTGCAGTTATATATAAGTCAGCACAACTATGAATCTCACTCATGTATATTTTCAGCCTCTGGCTGTAATTCTTAATAATCCCGTTTTACTACTATTGTCATCATTTACATAGTAACTAGGCGAACAGTAAACATAGTCAGTAAATATGGTCAGTAAATAAACTCAATAGCATTCAATAAACCCTTAACAAATGTGCAACTATTACCTTAATCAGCAAACCTAGTACATAATGTTTACTGGTCAAAATATCTCTAATGCAATCTAATATCTCAACTCGAAAATCATCTGCTAACCTAGTACATAATATTTCACTCGTCAAAAAGCTGTTATGCAACCTCTTGCTTTGGACCTTATTATAAGATAGTATAAGTTAGAGTTAAGATACAAACTGTTCTTCTGTACATTTTCAGCCTTCGGCAGCAATTATCAATACACCGTTTAAAATTATTATCATTATTATTATTATTATTATTATTATTATTATTATTATTTTATTATTTGTATTGTTATTATTATTGTTATTATTATTATTATTATTATTATTATTATTATTATTATTATTATTATTATTATTACACACACATACACACACATACACACACACACACAGCCATGTTCTCTTACGAATAGGCCACACGTCATAACTGCGAACATCCTAATTAAATTTCGCAGGCCAAATAATGCAGAAACTTTTACAAAAAGACGGCCATGGCATTTAATTTGGACAAAAGTTGAAAGTGAATTAGAGTCCGGCTGAGCGGGGCTGTGAATACGTAACTAGATGATGAAGTTTATTGAAAGACATTACGGAATATTGCTGAGCGGAAAGATAAGTTGATTCATTGGTGGTTTACTCAAGCCGTAAGGTTATAGTTCTTAGTTTCCTCTATAGATCGCCATCAAGATTAAAATAATACCCCCAAGACCCCTCGCGAAAATAAATTTTAAATTTTTCGGTAACATTACAGACTCGCTATCGCTCGTCTAAATTTTGTTTAAAAAAACATCCAAATATATATATACTGTATATATATATATATATATAATTATATACGATATATAATATATATATATATATATATATATATATATATTATATATATATATATATATATTATATATATATATATATATACAGTATATACAGGTATATATATATATATATATATATATATATATATATATATATATATGTTGGTAAAGCCAGGTAATAAATTGTCTTTAATACATACGAGGTTGAAAGAAATGGCAATTTCTGCGTTGGAAATTTTATTATTCAAAGTTTCCAGGTCTCTGATGAGTTTTCGCTGGGTGGCAGGAAGTAGATGAAGGAGATGAGCAAAATTCATGGTGGTACAGGGTTACATTAAAGTACATGAAGATACAGGATATACGACGCGTTTCACTGGACAACCAGCATTATCAAGTAAGGAAGGAATGATATAAAAGGTAAACAGGAAGGGTATATATAGAGGGTGGAGGATCAGAGGAGGCGGAAAACAGGGGGCAAAAGTCTGCTATTGGTGGAAGGGTAAACTAGGAGAGAGAAAGGGGGTAACCGCTTCACGCATGCGCACTGGATGCGGGATGGTGGTCGGTAGGTGGGGTCGAAACTGATTGGCTGCGTGTCGAGGGGCGTGGCCTAAGTTGTGTGGCGCCTGCAGAAGACGAAGCTGAAGGAGGTAGCGCGGGGGGCTGCGTCAAGGGCACCGGGGGGCGAGGAGGGGTGTTAGGTCCTGTAGGGTAGTGCCTTTTGGCAGAAGGAAGGATCTGAAGGTCCAGAGTTTGGTTGTTGATGTTGGGATGTAAGGCTTGGATATATAAAGCTTCGAGTATAGGTAATCTCCTTGGGTCACTTTCTTTATCGAGTATGGTGGTGTGTTTCTCTAACTCGTTGCGTGTGAGGTGAGGGTGGTTAGGGGTGAGATAGTGGTCTTTGATGGCTCCTGCCTGAAGGTGAAGAGTTAACCGACGTGAAAGACGAGTCTGCGTCATACCAATATAGGAATGAGGTCCACAGTCTTCATAATTACAGGTATGTTGGTAAATGACGTGATCGTCGGTCATCGGGCTCTTTATCTTGGTGGAGGCTGGTTTGTTGCGGAGAACGAGGATGGAGGTCTTGGGGGATTTGTAATAAATGATTAATTTGATTTTGTTTTCCGGGTAGGTTGGGTGGACATGCTTGGAGATTATTTCTTTTAAGACGGCCTCGTCATTTTTGTGTTCAGAGGACATGTAATTGCGGTAGAAGATCTTAATTTCATTGGGGGGGTCAATGTTGGGAGGGCTTTGGGTGTACCATTTTTCAAGATGGTGGTTGATGGTGCTGGAGATGTCGGAGTTGGAGTATCCGTTATTTACTAAAACTTGGGATAGTCTTTCTAGTTCCTGGTGGGTGTCGGCCCAGGTAGAGCAGTGCGTGAGGGCTCTCCTAACATAGGCGGAGATGGAGGATAGAAGATAACGGCGGGGGCATTCACTATCGCCGTTGAGGCATTGTCCTGTGTTAGTTGGTTTAATGTAGACGGTGGTTTTGAACCCATGGTCGTTCAGAGCTACGAGGATGTCGAGGAAGGGGAGTTGTCCATTGTTAGATTTTTCAAAGGTGAAGTTAAGTCCGGAGGAGGTCATGAAGCGACGCTGGAGTTCCTGTAGTTCGTGGAGGTCCTTGATTTGCACGAAGATGTCGTCCACGTATCTACAGTAGACGGCGGGTCGTTGGGCAGCTAGGAGCTCTTCCTCGATGGTACCCATGAAAAAGTTCGCAAAAAGAACTCCTAGGGGGCTGCCCATCGCCACATCGTCTATCTGCTTGTACATGTTGCCCGGGGGCAAAGGAAGGGGGCCTCCTTGGTACATAGCTCCAGTAGTGTTTTCAGGGCCTTCTCCGGGATGTCCAGTGTAGGTGAATCAGGGCAATGGTAAATTCGACGTAGAATCATGTCAATGGTCCTATCCACTGGCACGTTGGTGAACAGGCTTTCTACGTCGAGAGAGGCGATTGTGTGGTTGTTGTTACGGGGGGCGTCTCGTAAAATTTCTAAGAAATCGTGGGCTGAGTTAAGGTTGAATTGGCTGGGCACGTAGGGGGGGAGGAGGTTGTTCAGGGCCTTGGCGATCTGGTAGGTGGCAGTGGGGATCTGGGAGATGATGGGGCGGAGGGGGTTCCCAGGTTTGTGTGTTTTGATGGTTCCGTACGCATAACCAGGGGTGTATTCTCCGACGAGTTTTTTAAGGTGGATCCCTCCTTGTTTGGCGTTGATGGCGGTGATGGTGGTGTTGGCAATACGTTTGATTTCGTCGGTTGGGTTGCGGGTGATCTTTTTAAATTTAGTGTTGTCACTTAAGATGACGTCCATTTTTCTAAGATATTCCTCCTTGTCATGGATCACGAGGCAGGAAGCTTTATCCGCACGACGGATGATGATGTTGGGGTTGTCTCTTAATAGTTTGGCAGCTTGGAAGTGTTGTTTGTTGAGTATTTTGCTATGGTGAGTTCCTCTGGTTTTGGCGGCTTCAGCGAGGTGTTACGACCTGGCACTTGGGTACACAAGGGCTCTCACACAGGACTCGAGTATGGCTCGCTGCCACAACGGAAACACACGATCCCAACCCCAGAGTACTGCCAGTCGAACAAAAAACACCAATACCCTCCAGAGTTCTATCTGCTATAACGGGGTATACAAGAACTCGGTACTAGCGTTTCACAACAGACTAATAAAGAGACGGGAGTTATCTAGTCTGGTCAACAATCAAACAAAGAAGTAAATACAACAACACCAAAGAATAGTGTTGGCCGAAGCCGAAGTAATCCACCCTTGACTAAGAACTTAAGAAGTCCTCCACCCTCTACTTTGGATCGGCACTCTTACGTTACGTTAAACAATAGTCCTCGAGCATCGAGCAAGGAATCTTCTGATAAAGTTAGATGCTTCTCGGATACTCGTAAGAAGTAAGTATCGGATTTTGAACAGCAATTCAATAAGCAACACACTGGCAATTAACTAACATTAAAGGCTTTAAATTGACATAAGAAGAATTATAAGAATAGACAATAGTAAATGGCAAACATTAAAAAGAAGTACTCCGACAATGCACTGGCAATAGCCTACTAGGATTGTGCTCGTGGGCCACTAATCTCTAAAGTAGCTAAGCGTGCCACACATGAAATCAATAGTGCATAAACAATAACATACATAAGGAAAGCTTCAATACTATGCTGTATCTGCTGACCGAGCAAAGTCTAGCTGGGATGTAGTAGGCTAGGAAACAATGGCTGAGCAAGCGGCTCGTAGCCTAGCGAGGTCCTTAAGACTGTGCGGCCAAATTACGTTAATTGACGGGATGCTCTCTTGAGAGATCCAGATCACTAGTATCTGGTTCTCTCCTGGCGATCCTCTCAAAGTCAAGCAAACGAGTTAGCACAGTGTTGGGTGGCAGAGGCAAAAGCCCTCACTCGCAACACAGCGCTAAACTCACAAGGTACACAGTCAGAAAGACCACCTAGGCTTCCCAAGTCTCCGTTGCGATTGTACAGGTTCAACAAAACCTAATACACATAGGGAATCACAACTCCAGTCGCCTTATCCCAGTCTAGCATTACTTAGATCAGCAGAAAACAGGAACATGAATAATCATACACAGGGAAATGCATATACGAGTGCAACAAACATTAATCAATCCTATTCTAGTTATCCCTTCCAAAATAGGCTATCTAATAGGCATATATCTTGTGAGAACTCAAGCGATAATACTTTGGCTGACTAGCTCTGCACCAAAGGGATCATTGAGGTTATAAAGGGTCGGGAAGAGAAGAAGATAGGCGATTCAGAGAGTAGAGAAAGTTCACATCAGTCGGAAGAATATGTATAGTAGCAAGGGATATGAGAAGTCGCTCTGCCTAATGAGTTCTGAATAAAATGTGGCGAGACTTCCCTGTTTATACTCGGCCCTCTAGTGAGCATATCGCAAACTACTAAGGACCGCCCACTGACAATCATTACGTAATATTCTCTCTCAATCTGGGATCGACAAAGGATTTCCCACGCGCTGAGGGGGAGGAGGGAGGAGGGAGGAGGGAATTAGGCCTACCTGCCGCGTGGCGCACTCACTGGCCCCCGTTACGTAATCTCTCTCTCTCCTCTCATCATTACAAATAAGTCTCACACATAATACTTATAACTAATGATATAAAATAGAACTCGTTGACTCAGATGAAAACAAAATACATATTTATAATACTTATAGTACAACGGCTCACATAAACTAAGTTAGGAAACTCTACACAGACTACAGCCAAAGTTCCTGCCCTGACGATCCTAGCGAGAGTGGGGCATGACTGGGCGTTCTGTACAGCATGCTCATACTCGACATGCGTCACACCTCCCCCAAGATTTTACTTGCTCAACCCTGAGCTAAAATCTGACACACAGAACCCCATCAAGCCCCTCACACCCAGCGACCGCATGGCACTAAAACAAAGCTGAGTTTATCACTAAAACACATCTTATAAAAACAAAATTCACATTTTATAACTCCTCCCCACAATAGCAAAAAAAACACAATATCATGCTCCCAGAGCGAGCTTACAGCAGCTCAGCCGTTTGATAGTTCGTGGACTACTCAAACTCTATAGGCTATGACAAACTTATACAATTATCTATATCAAAAGAAAGAGTTTTTTTATGATTTTTATATTTTAATATGTTTTTCCCGGCTGCACTATAAGGGCAGCCTATTTTCTTCTATACCAAACGCTCTACTCCTGCTTTACGACCCAATACGCTGGGCTACAACCGCGAGCCAACAAGCACCAAGCGCAAAATACTATTCAAACTAAAGCAAGAGGCTACCCGTGTGTCAATCTACCCAGGATCATATACCCTTGAACGACCATCTGCAACCTCGTTGTTACAACCGGCAATATGGCGTATGTCCAGGTTATATACCAATAACCTTAGTGACCACCTGGTCAGCCTCATATTCCGATTGTGAAACTGGTCCAAGATCTTGAGAGGGTGATGATCTGGGTAAACTACAACGACTGGACCATAGGCTGGAACATAGACCTCGAAATGCCCCAGCGCAAGCACAACCGCCAGCAACTCCTCCTTGACAACAGAGCAGCTCCCCTGGGCCGAATTGTACTTCTCCGAGCAGAAACTAACAGGATGCTCCAGCCCATCATCGTCCTTTTCACTTTCATTCATCAGGTTCTGAAACGTTGCTAGTGCATTCTTAAGTCCGTAAGGCATAACACTGCCCCGGTAGGCACCCCCGTCCACAACAAAACCACACACCTCCCCAGCACGCTCGGACAAAGGCACCTGCCAGCAACCCTTTACTAAATCCACCCTCGTGATAGGCGATGCAGCCCCGAGGCGGTCTATGGTGTCGTCAACTCTTGATAAGGTATAGGCGTCTGTCAGGGATAATGCACACACACTCTCGCAATCAACACACTCACTAATTTTGCCACTTAACACCGGTTGCAAAGTTACAGGCAACGACCACTCACGACATTCCTTATCCCTCAGACCCTTCGTCCACACGTAATCCAGCTCTGCTTGCACCACAGGCTGTCGAGCAGGATTTATACGGTAGGGAATTAAACTGAGCCTTGCACTATCTCCAGCCTGCATGTCGGATTCTACCCCGTACATCAGGCCTGGAGAAGCAACAAACATGCGAAAGTACTGCCATAGCCTAGTAAACAACTGCCTTGCACTGTCTCCACGAACAACATGCCCAGTGCCCTCCCACAACCCAGCCGAGACCGCAGCTTCTAACCTGTAGTCTCCCTCCTTCTCCACCTTCGTCCCTAGAACAGCCAGGTCATGAGAGGGACAATCAGTACCACCTGTGCAGTCACTCCCATAGTTCATTATTGCTAAGGCTTCCCCGCCGATACCGTACATGCGCACCCCCGCATTCCTTGTGACGACATCTGCCTGCTCAGCATCACCGCTTTTAGAGACATGGCCAGATACAGTCGGTCTATGGTAGGGCTGTTGCATTAGACTAGAGCAGCATTGGGAGGCTATGTGACGACCGGGCACATCCACTCCACAGCCAACCTCACTAATCTGCTCAATATCCTCCTTTTTACCACCACCCTTGGCAGCCATGGGTCGACCCTGACCTGGCAACCATGCCAAAGCCTCGTCGCCCACCTTGAACCACCGAAACAACGAGGCTAACGGTCTTTCAACCTTCACGTGACCTGCCCGCGGAACATCTCGCACCGCCCGAGTTGTGAGACTCAGGGGCTCGGCACGACCAGTGGGGTATGAACCGAGCTGGTGCTGGAGTGCTGCACACTGCTGCTCAGGCAGGTGCTCTAGCGCTTCCACAGCCACCAGACTCGTGTCCCCCGCCCACTGCTCCGCCGAGACATGACAATCCCTACTCTCCTCCACCTGTGCCCTACTGCCCCCCTCTCCTTCTCCACCTTGGCCGCGGCAGACCAACGCAGGGACAGTAGGCTGCTCAGGTGGTTGCCTCACAAACTCCTCCAACAGGTTCACATGACATGCTTCCCCGTCCTCGTGTTTGATCTCGACAGCACCATTACCACACTTCTGAACTTCCGGATCCTCCAACTGCAGTTTACAAATATCTGAGGGAACCAACCTGTCTAGATGCTTCCGAAGCAACCCAAGTTCTCCCCCAATATCAAACTGAGCAACCCTTTTTTCTCTCCGTGTGTAACGTTGCTGCCTCGGAGTCTCTTCCGGCCCTACCTCCTCACTAGCTGTGACAGGTCCTGGGGCCTCTCCAGACTCTAACATAGGTGCCAATACTGAATCACCCAGGAGAGCCGCCGAGTCAAAACTCTTAAAACCAACTCCAGCTTTAGCCTCCTCCTGTTGATCGTTCCTCTGCTGGTCTGAAGACGGAGGACTAGGCTGTGACACTTTATCTGCCCGAGCTCGGGTGACAACACACGCCATGGGTTGTGTCTGGCACCGCTCGACCCACTCTTGCTCTTTCCCACTCACGTCGGCCGGCCTCTCGGCAACGACTAAGGGTAGAACCTCAGAAGCGGGCATTGCAAAGTCGTTGCCGAGAAGAAGGTCGACGCCCTCCACTGGCAGTTTCTCCACAATCCCGACATCCAATTCACGTGCCACACCATCCACCTCCAACTCCAACCGCACCAGCGGGTATGACCGAGTTGCATTAATACCCTGCACCACTACCACCCGAGCCGCATTTATAGGGTAGCCAGTCAAGTTATTCATCAGAGTCTGGGAAGCACCTGTATCACGCAAGACCTCTACTTCATGCTTGCGCCCCGCCCACATCACGCAACCCCGTCCTCTATGGTCGCAAAAAACATCCTGAGCAGGGTTCGAGCCTCTCAGGTGTTTCTGCATTGGCTGTGCCTCAGCCTCTGACGAACTGCCCCGGGCAAACTCAGAAGACTTCGGAGACACACCAATGTTGCAGGCCAAAGACACAGCTGCTGTAGGTGGTTTGCTAGGACAGACTCTTGCAAAGTGCCCCTTTTCATGACAATGATAACACTCCAACTCCCCCTTGGGCTTCCCTTGGTACTGGGAAGGGCCCGGCCCCTTCTTAAATGGGACGGTGCTAGTCTTGTGGTCAGTCTTGGTATCATGGCTCTTGTACTTGTTTACATAAGGTATATCACTAACTCGGGGGGGTGGGGCGTCACGCCCCTTGTTACCTGCCTCACTACGCTGGGCATACCCGCACCCACGAATTAGTGATAGCCGGAGGTCAGCCATCTCAGCTGCCTCCTGTAGAGTTTTTGGGTTCTTTTCTTTAATAGTTAAAGTCATTTCTGCACCAGTACACTTTTAAAACTGCTCGAGCAGAAACAGCTCAGTCAACTGTTCGGCCGTCTCAGCTTTCTCAGAACGTGTCCAGTTTGTAAGTGCATCTTTTAAGTCCCGGGCATGTTCAAGAAAGGTCGCCTCCCTAGTCTTTGTAACACCCCGAAACTTCAATCGATATGTTTCTGGTTGCAACTCGTATGCCCGTAGGACAGCTCTCTTCAATACTGGGTAGTCAATGCAAGACTCTAAAGGCAGTGCATCATAAGCCTTCAGACCCTTACCCGTAAGTCTTGAGGAGACTAGAGCTGCCCACTTCTCTTCAGGCCAATTATGCTCCCTACACTTCTTCTCAAAATGATTAAAACATTCTGTGACTTCAGTTTCACTAAATGCCGGCACCAATTTGACTAAGTGAGACAAGGACTGTTCTCTTACTTGGCCCTCACGGCCCATCCGAGTCCCTGTCGACTCTGCACGAGTCTTATCTAAATCTATTTGAGCACAATATTTCTCTGAGTCGTACCTAAGCTCAGCCTCGTGCCTCCTGGTCTCATTCTCCGCCTCAATCTCATGCCTCCTAGTCTCATTCTCCTGCCTCCTAGTCTCATTCTCCTGCTTCCTAGACTCAGCCTCAATTTTAGCAAGCTCAAGTCTAAATATCATATCTGGAGACAGGCAGGAAGAGGGAGCTGCCACTACTGAAGGAGGGGGGGCAAAAACTGGGGAACCACCATGTGCACCACCCGAGGGCACTCCAATCTGCCAATTCTCATCCCTCTGTGGGAGAGTGCTAACCTCCGGTAACTGAGTGGACGGCACTGTGGGAGTCGAGTGAGAGGGGATCTGGGGAGGAACCCCCCCAAACGCCCTCTCCTCCGAAACCCCATGTCGCCCACGCAACACCCAGGAAATCAGCTCCCCCTTGGAGATCCCTACTACATTGGCAATGCCCAAAACCTTGGCTATCAGGTGCAAGCCACAAACATCCACCCCAGTCAGCCTCCCCTCCGTCACGTGGTACCGCTTACTCACAAAAACTCTAGCATCCTCCTCACTGATTACTAACGGCACACCTTCAAATGGCATCTCTCGCTCATCGTCAGCGCTAGTGCACGACATACTGAAGTCCACAAAAAATTCTCGAGACAAAAGTGTTAAACTTCCTTATGCAAGCACTAATTACTAAATTAACTGGAGTCTCTTAAATGCTCTACTAATTGCCATACAAAAAAAATATTCTTCAATATGCACGCTAAAATACAAACAAACAAATGTTGTACAACTCTGCAAAAATTTATACTGTTCACAAAATCCTAAGCAAGGTCGCCATTTGTTACGACCTGGCACTCGGGTACACAAGGGCTCTCACACAGGACTCGAGTATGGCTCGCTGCCACAACGGAAACACACGATCCCAACCCCAGAGTACTGCCAGTCGAACAAAAAACACCAATACCCTCCAGAGTTCTATCTGCTATAACGGGGTATACAAGAACTCGGTACTAGCGTTTCACAACAGACTAATAAAGAGACGGGAGTTATCTAGTCTGGTCAACAATCAAACAAAGAAGTAAATACAACAACACCAAAGAATAGTGTTGGCCGAAGCCGAAGTAATCCACCCTTGACTAAGAACTTAAGAAGTCCTCCACCCTCTACTTCGGATCGGCACTATTACGTTACGTTAAACAATAGTCCTCGAGCATCGAGCAAGGAATCTTCTGATAAAGTTAGATGCTTCTCGGATACTCGTAAGAAGTAAGTATCGGATTTTGAACAGCAATTCAATAAGCAACACACTGGCAATTAACAAACATTAAAGGCTTTAAATTGACATAAGAAGAATTATAAGAATAGACAATAGTAAATGGCAAACATTAAAAAGAAGTACTCCGACAATGCACTGGCAATAGCCTACTAGGATTGTGCTCGTGGGCCACTAATCTCTAAAGTAGCTAAGCGTGCCACACATGAAATCAATAGTGCATAAACAATAACATACATAAGGAAAGCTTCAATACTATGCTGTATCTGCTGACCGAGCAAAGTCTAGCTGGGATGTAGTAGGCTAGGAAACAATGGCTGAGCAAGCGGCTCGTAGCCTAGCGAGGTCCTTAAGACTGTGCGGCCAAATTACGTTAATTGACGGGATGCTCTCTTGAGAGATCCAGATCACTAGTATCTGGTTCTCTCCTGGCGATCCTCTCAAAGTCAAGCAAACGAGTTAGCACAGTGTTGGGTGGCAGAGGCAAAAGCCCTCACTCGCAACACAGCGCTAAACTCACAAGGTACACAGTCGGAAAGACCACCTAGGCTTCCCAAGTCTCCGTTGCGATTGTACAGGTTCAACAAAACCTAATACACATAGGGAATCACAACTCCAGTCGCCTTATCCCAGTCTAGCATTACTTAGATCAGCAGAAAACAGGAACATGAATAATCATACACAGGGAAATGCATATACGAGTGCAACAAACATTAATCAATCCTATTCTAGTTATCCCTTCCAAAATAGGCTATCTAATAGGCATATATCTCGTGAGAACTCAAGCGATAATACTTTGGCTGACTAGCTCTGCACCAAAGGGATCATTGAGGTTATAAAGGGTCGGGAAGAGAAGAAGATAGGCGATTCAGAGAGTAGAGAAAGTTCACATCAGTCGGAAGAATATTTATAGTAGCAAGGGATATGAGAAGTCGCTCTGCCTAATGAGTTCTGAATAAAATGTGGCGAGACTTCCCTTTTTATACTCGGCCCTCTAGTGAGCATATCGCAAACTACTAAGGACCGCCCACTGACAATCATTACGTAATATTCTCTCTCAATCTGGGATCGACAAAGGATTTCCCACGCGCTGAGGGGGAGGAGGGAGGAGGGAGGAGGGAATTAGGCCTACCTGCCGCGTGGCGCACTCACTGGCCCCCGTTACGTAATCTCTCTCTCTCCTCTCATCATTACAAATAAGTCTCACACATAATACTTATAACTAATGATATAAAATAGAACTCGTTGACTCAGATGAAAACAAAATACATATTTATAATACTTATAGTACAACGGCTCACATAAACTAAGTTAGGAAACTCTACACAGACTACAGCCAAAGTTCCTGCCCTGACGATCCTAGCGAGAGTGGGGCATGACTGGGCGTTCTGTACAGCATGCTCATACTCGACATGCGTCACAGAGGAGAGTAGGTTGTAGGGCGGGAGTAGTGGTGACCTTGCCATCCTTCTTGAGTCGAAGGATGTCGTCCAGGAGGATTTCCGTTTCTAGGCGTTTCCGGTGGGGGCCAGGTTTGGAGTTTTAGTGGCAGTTGAGGCCTTTGTTGAGGAGGTCTTCTTGGTCCAGGGTCAGAATGGTGTTACTAAGGTTTATATATCCTTTTGTTGGTTTGGGTAGTTTTAAGTTTCCGCCATAAAGACGGGCAAGCTTTTTTATGGTTGTGTTTTCGGCTTGTCTTCTGTGTTGTTCAAGGAGTTGTTCGAGGGCTGTGTTGATTTCGGCTTTGAGGTGGTCTGGAGGGGTTTCGTCTTCCCAAATCCGTAGAAGAGCATCTCGTTCTTTACGAAGGTTGTTGGCAAGCTCACGTTTTTCAATTATTTGGTCCTTCACCAGTTCTTCACGAAACTGGAGGGTTCTGGTGCGATGTCTGGCATTCTCGTGAAGTTTTATGTTGGTAAAGCCAGGTAATAAATTTTCTTTAATACATACAAGGTTGAAAGAAATGGCAATTTCTGCGTTGGAAATTTTATTATTCAAAGTTTCCAGGTCTCTGATGAGTTTTCGCTGGGTGGCAGGAAGTAGATGAAGGAGATGAGCAAAATTCATGGTGGTACAGGGTTACATTAAAGTACATGAAGATACAGGATATACGACACGTTTCACTGGACAACCAGCATTATCAAGTAAGGAAGGAATGATATAAAAGGTAAACAGGAAGGGTATATATAGAGGGTGGAGGATCAGAGGAGGCGGAAAACAGGGGGCAAAAGTCTGCTATTGGTGGAAGGGTAAACTAGGAGAGAGAAAGGGGGTAACCGCTTCACGCATGTGCACTGGATGCGGGATGGTGGTCGGTAGGTGGGGTCGAAGTTGATTGGCTGCGTGTCGAGGGGCGTGGCCTAAGTTGTGTGGCGCCTGCAGAAGACGAAGCTGAAGGAGGTAGCGCGGGGGGCTGCATCAAGGGCACCGGGGGGCGAGGAGGGGTGTTAGGTCCTGTAGGGTAGTGCCTTTTGGCAGAAGGAAGGATCTGAAGGTCCAGAGTTTGGTTGTTGATGTTGGGATGTAAGGCTTGGAAATATAAAGCTTCGAGTATAGGTAATCTCCTTGGGTCACTTTCTTTATCGAGTATGGTGGTGTGTTTCTCTAACTCGTTGCGTGTGAGGTGAGGGTGGTTAGGGGTGAGATAGAGGTCCAGCTCTGAAGGTGAAGAGTTAACCGACGTGAAAGACGAGTCTGCGTCATACCAATATAGGAATGAGGTCCACAGTCCTCATAATTACAGGTATGTTGGAAAATGACGTGATCGTCGGTCATCGGGCTCTTTATCTTGGTGGAGGCTGGTTTGTTGCGGAGAACGAGGTTGGAGGTCTTGGGGGATTTGTAATAAATTATTAATTTGATTTTGTTTTCCGGGTTGGTTGGGTGGACATGCTTGGAGATTATTTCTTTTAAGACGGCCTCGTCATTTTTGTGTTCAGAGGACATGTAATTGCGGTAGAAGATCTTAATTTCATTGGGGGGGTCAATGTTGGGAGGGCTTTGGGTGTACCATTTTTCAAGATGGTGGTTGATGGTGCTGGAGATGTCGGAGTTGGAGTATCCGTTATTTACTAAAACTTGGGATAGTCTTTCTAGTTCCTGGTGGGTGTCGGCCCAGGTAGAGCAGTGCGTGAGGGCTCTCCTAACATAGGCGGAGATGGAGGATAGAAGATAACGGCGGGGGCATTCACTATCGCCGTTGAGGCATTGTCCTGTGTTAGTTGGTTTAATGTAGACGGTGGTTTTGAACCCATGGTCGTTCAGAGCTACGAGGATGTCGAGGAAGGGGAGTTGTCCATTGTTAGATTTTTCAAAGGTGAAGTTAAGTCCGGAGGAGGTCATGAAGCGACGCTGGAGTTCCTGTAGTTCGTGGAGGTCCTTGATTTGCACGAAGATGTCATCCACGTATCTACAGTAGACGGCGGGTCGTTGGGCAGCTAGGAGCTCTTCCTCGATGGTACCCATGAAAAAGTTCGCAAAAAGAACTCCTAGGGGGCTGCCCATCGCCACACCGTCTATCTGCTTGTACATGTTGCCCCGGGGGCAAAGGAAGGGGGCCTCCTTGGTACATAGCTCCAGTAGTGTTTTCAGGGCCTTCTCCGGGATGTCCAGTGTAGGTGTATCAGGGCAATGATAAATTCGACGTAGAATCATGTCAATGGTCCTATCCACTGGCACGTTGGTGAACAGGCTTTCTACGTCGAGAGAGGCGATTGTGTGGTTGTTGTTACGGGGGGCGTCTCGTAAAATTTCAAAGAAATCGTGGTCTGAGTTAAGGTTGAATTGGCTGGGCACGTAGGGGGTGCCAAGCCTTACATCCCAACATCAACAACCAAACTCTGGACCTTCAGATCCTTCCTTCTGCCAAAAGGCACTACCCTACAGGACCTAACACCCCTCCTCGCCCCCCGGTGCCCTTGACGCAGCCCCCCGCGCTACCTCCTTCAGCTTCGTCTTCTGCAGGCGCCACACAACTTAGGCCACGCCCCTCGACACGCAGCCAATCAGCTTCGACCCCACCTACCGACCACCATCCCGCATCCAGTGCGCATGCGTGAAGCGGTTACCCCCTTTCTCTCTCCTAGTTTACCCTTCCACCAATAGCAGACTTTTGCCCCCTGTTTTCTGCCTCCTCTGATCCTCCACCCTCTATATATACCCTTCCTGTTTACCTTTTATATCATTCCTTCCTTACTTGATAATGCTGGTTGTCCAGTGAAACGCGTCGTATATCCTGTATCTTCATGTACTTTAATGTAACCCTGTACCACCATGAATTTTGCTCATCTCCTTCATCTACTTCCTGCCACCCAGCGAAAACTCATCAGAGACCTGGAAACTTTGAATAATAAAATTTCCAACGCAGAAATTGCCATTTCTTTCAACCTCGTATGTATTAAAGAAAAAAAAAAAAAATATATATATATATATATATATATATATATATATGTAAAATAACACAATTACAGAAAGACCCCCACAGCCAGCAAATGGAAAACACCCGAGGAACACGGAACGAAACATATAGGAAAACGTCACAAGACTAAGGAAGGAGGAGGAACTGAAACAAAACCAACAATGAAAGCAGGAACAACGAAAAAAGAAGAAATCAAGATGTCCCGCACTCCTGCCCCCGCCCCCCCCCCCTGCTCCCGCCCGCTTCCCCCCCCCCCCACCCCCCATCATCAACCAAAGTAGCAGAAATAAAGAAAACAAAGCCAACATGCCCACAAGGAAAACAGTAGCAGTAGATGACACCATGATGGAGATACCACGGAAAATTTATAATAACAAAAAAACAAGATGCCCGCCCCGATCACCAAAGAAAACATATCCTGAACGAAGATGAAGTAGAAACTAAAACAAAACCAACAACATAGGCGGAAAAAATAGGAACCAAGATAACGATGCCCCGGATTCCGAAATTACCACACATCATCCACAAGAAGAACGCGAACAAGAATGGGCAACGGGCAGAAGACAAGAAGATAAAGACATTGATAATAACAAAAGACACACGCATATTGAAACCACGTGTACGGGACCACCACCAACATCCTACAAATATTACCCACCATAATATATCCATTACTACTTCTCCCACGCCCTCTACGAACTACCGATGAGATGCCAGAATTGCCACTATTACACCAGAACTTCCATCAACACCAGGAATGAATATTCCTATAATACCAACACCACAAGAGGCTCCCAGGAAGAAAATAATACTCAGCCAGGGACAGATGGACCAACAGCGCCATCAAAGGAGAGGTCACTTACGCCCTACTTCCACCCAGAGTCCGCATCACCTGCCTGCAAACTTCTAAGGGGTCCTACTAATCCCTTTCGATCTGCCCCTACTGGACATATAACCTTTTGACCCCTGCACATTCACCCCGGGACATCTCAGCCAAAGTCGTCACTACTCCGACGAAACCTGAACAAGGCAAGCAATTATAGGGCTTTCATACCACTGGCATACTAGCGGTGATAGTCCTAGGATTACCCTCCCATTCAGTGGATGATTGAAGGCATGCCGAATATCTCCTTAGGTCTGAGGAGTTCTTTTTACCTATTGAAGAATCGTTGTTATCACGTGTCATGACATAGTAATAACATTGAAATCCCTGATAGGCAGCACTTTTAGTAGTGGAAGTATAAACTCGCGGACATGTACCCACCTTACTATCTATCTATCTATCAATTGCCTGATGCCGCAATCCCCGAAAGGGTGGCCACGAACGAACTGCCCCCATGCACCTCTGTCCCCAGTCAGTCGACGCCCCTCCTCCCAACCAGCACCGCCTTCATTCATATACTTCCTCGCTCCATCCTTCCACCTCTCCTTCAGTGCACCTCTCCCTCTCTTTTTTTCTTTTTTTTTTTTTTTTCTATATTCTGTCCTTTTACCTCGCTCTCGTACACCCTCTTAGTCAATCTCTCGCTTTCCATACGTTCCATATGGCTGAACCATCTCAAGTTGTTCCTTTTCACACTTTCCAGCACATCTACCTTCACACCACACCTCCTTCTTACTTCCTCATTAGTCTGTCTATCCCTCCATGTAACTCCGCACGCACTTCTCAAGTAACTCATTTCCACCGCTCTCACTCTTGGTCTAAGTCTCTTCCCGAACGTCCATGCTTCGCTTCCGTAAGTTAGTGTCGGGATTACCACACTGTCATGCAAGGACTTCTTCACTTCCATACTGACCACCCTATTAATTATTGTTACTGCTTTCAACGTTCCTACAACCCTCTTCCCCTGTTGCACCCTCTCCTGCACCTCCTCATTCACAGTCCCATCTTTACTCAACACACTTCCCAGATACTTAAAAGAGCTCATGATCTACATTGCCTAACCGTTCAACTTCACCTCACACTCTGTGACTTCACCCCTTTCGAAGACCATAACCTTGCTCTTCCCCGCATTTACCTTAAAATTCCGTTTTTTGCATACTGATCCAAACTCATTTACCAAACCCTGCAGCTCCCATTCATTATCACTCATCAGAACTGTATCATCCACAAACAGCAGTATAGGCAGCTTCCACTCATTTCCCTCCCTTTTCAGCGATACACCAACATCCACTGCTCTTGATAGTATTTCTTTCATGACTCCATCCATATATACAGTAAACAACCACAGGGACATCACACACCCCTGTTTCAAACCAACCTTCAGGTCAAAGAACTCGCTCTGCTCACTCTCCACACGTACTGCCGCCTTTGCACCCTCATACATACTCTTCACTGCTTTCAGCAACTTGCCATCTACTCCATAATTCTAAGTACTTTCCACAAACCTTCTCTATCCACTCTGTCATAGGCCTTCTCCAAGTCCATAAAGGCAACATATACCTTTTGTTTCTTCTCCAGATATTTCTCCACAACACAATTCAGGGTAAAAATCTGATCTACACATCCTCTTCCCTTCCTAAAACCTCCCTGCTCGTCGCCTATCCATTTCTCCGTTCTCACTCTCACTCTCTCAATCACTACCCTCCTGTATTCCTTCCCTACTACACTTAGAAGACATATTCCTCGGTGGTTACAACACACTCCTCTTTCCCCTTTGCCCTTATGTAGGGGGACTATTATGCCAGTCTTCCAGTCATTGGGTGCACTCCCCTTCTCCCATGCTAGTTTTCACATTTTCCATACCCAGTCGATCACTATCTCACCACCATACCTCAACATTTCCCCTCACACTCCATCTGTTCCTGGTGCTTTCCCCAACTTCACTCTTTTCATGGTTTCCCACACTTCTGACCTCCTGATCCCCACCTCCTCCTCCACTACTTTTTTTCTTCTCCCTCCCATACCATATCCAACTATGTTTGCTGGCTCTTCATTCCTTACATTTAGCAACTCATTGAAGTACTCCCTCCATCTTTCGAATCTCTCTTGCTTCTCAGCTAGCATTCTCCCATTCTTATCTTTCACACCCTTACTGTTTCCCTTGCTACCTTCCCTAACTTTCTTGACTTCTTTCCAGAACAGTTTCTTAATCTCCCTCCATTTTACACTCAGATTCCTTCCAAATTCCTCATCTACTCTTCTCTTACTTTCCTTCAGTACTCTCTTCACCACCCTCTTTCTCTCCACGTACCTCGCTCGTTTCTGTCTCTCGGAAGCTTCATTCCCTCTACTACCCAACCACTCTCTATATGCTTTCTTCTTTTCTTCCACAGCTATTTTTACCTCTTCTGTCCACCATGCTGTATCTTACTTCTATTATTAAACACGCACTCTAAACTACCGAGAGATGCTTGACATGGCAAGGTCATTCGACAAGTTTCAGGGCTTTTGCGAGACACAGTAACTGGCACTCAGCATATAGAAGTCCTTGGTACATCTGTCCAACAACATGTTAGTGGACACTTGTAATTAAAAGGTTTGAACACCGCCCCAAGTTCTTTGAACCTCTTATAAAGGTCAGTGGGCAGATTGAGGAACATAGTAATGGTCATGACCTTATTAATTCACTCGCATTAGCCCGATATGTTGTCACTGTGTCATGACATTTGAGGCATAATATTTAAGACCCCACACCACGAGTACCTGAACAGAACTTCACCACCGATTAGCATAACTGTCAGGATAGTCGAGTAACTCTACCTCTATGCTAAACATACTCGCGATCGTCCGATGAAGTGCCCAGTGTCATGACATTAAGGAGCTTCATTTAAGACCCGAAACCAGCTAATCCATCTGTATCCCAAACGACGATCCACACGACAGGCCAACCTGGACGGCCCAATGGAAAGAAGAATCTGCTGTTACCTCATCTCCTCAACCCTTCAGACTCCCAGTGTTAAAATAGGAGTTAATGTTGAAAATCCACAAGTACAGTCATACCCAGAAACAAGGGATAAATTAGTTAAATTTCACCATTATTGACTCTGCCAAATTCTTAGTTAGAGTCCACTCTTATTGACTCTGCCAAATTCTCACCTGTGCGAAAGTACCTAAATGATACAGAGTTCACATATATTGACTCTAATATGATTCTTGGTGCAGAAATAGATAAATAATTCAGAGTCCATTTATGATACTTATTGTTTTGACTTAGAATCTTGTGGTAGTTTATCATATCCAATTTGTGATTTAATATCGAGGTAAAAATCGTTGCCAAGCCTCGCTCGTGCTAGGAAAGTGTATCTTCTATGTATAAACCATTTTCCATATGATCCAATTCATGTTAATATAGTTAAGAGCATTCAATACATATTGTTAACGAATATACTCAGTGTTATAGGTATCCTCTACTTGTCTTCTATGCATGTGTTGTGTGATGTTACCTTCTCCAGTCAACTAGAACCTACCAAATCCAATTATATAAACCTGGTAAAAACCCTGGTATAACAATATACAGGTATATAACAAAAATAGAAACGGGGTGTTATAATTTTCATCATGTAGAACTTAGGCTAATAGACCAAACTATATATACTGTATCAGTAATAGACCAAACTATATATACTGTATCAGTAATAGACCAAACTATATATACTGTATCAGTAATAGACCAAACTATATATACTGTATCAGTAATAGACCAAACTATATATACTGTATCAGTAATAGACCAAACTATATATACTGTATCAGTAATAGACCAAACTATATATACTGTATCAGTAATGCTGAATGTTTATTATGGGTATAGTCCTAAATTATGTGAGCGTAAAGAGAGGCTAACCACATCAATGGTACCAATATGGTGGAAGTTGGCCAATCTCTGTTTTTATTGGGTCTCTGAGGAAGGTTATGATTTGTTTTCCAGTTTTGTACCTAGTCTTCCATCAAGCTTAAACCAAAAGTAACCCCAGACCCCCCTCGAGATGAATTTATGCATTATTTGGTAGAAAATTGTCCCGGCCTAAGGCTATTTCCTGCTAAATTACAGGTTTGCACGAAAGGTCTTATAATTGACAAAGAAATAGGGCGATAGGTCTTAAAATTGCCGAACTAGTGGGGCGAACATTTTGAAATGTGAAGACTAATTGTGCGGAACTCGAGGGAGAAGGGAGCCAGAACACCCCCACCCTCTTAAGTTTGTTATATTGTTGTTGAAGAATATATACTACAATCGAGTTTGATCTACACCTTCTGACGGTAACTTCATACAGTCACTCTTCCTAAACCCAGTGTCACACGAGCGATTATTCCGGCAATTGTTGGTGAACATGTTTTATCTCGTAATATTTTGGGCCTCTATCGCATTGAAATCGGAAACCAGACGGAAGGTAAGTTATGTTAGGTAGCTGTATTCTGATAAAACATATATTTTTAAGCTGCCAGACTACAATAATTGTCATAAAAATTGACGGAAGAAGCGCTCGTGTTACACCGCCTAACTCCTTGGATGCACCACTGAGAGAAAAACACTTGTGAAAGGAAACAAAAAATGAATACACATATTAACCCTCTCCGATGTATGACGTGATTTTGAGCATATTGGGGATACTTTAAAGCCTTTGTTACCATCAGGGGTATTTAGAAACCTTTAGTTTAGTTACTTCAACCTCTGCTGGGGGCAGAAAACTAATTTTAGAGAGGTAATTATAAGAGAATGAGAACTCTATTTCTTATTGCTAATCTGGCAACCTCTGCGTCATAAATGCGTGAAAGGGTTAAGGACAAAGGGGAAAGAGGAGTGTGTGGTTACAACCGAGGAATATGTCTTCTAAGCGTAGTAGGGAAGGTGTACAGTAGGGTAATGATTGAGAGAGTGAGAGTGAGAACGGAGAAATGGATAGGCGACGAGCAAGGAGGTTTTTAGGAAGGGAAGAGGATGTGTAGATCAGATTTTTACCCTAAATTGCATTGTGGAGAAACAACAAAAGGTGGATGTTGCCTTTATGGACTTGGAGAAGGCCTATGACCTAGTGGATAGAGAAGGTATGTGGAAAGTATTTAGAATATACGGAGTAGATGGCAAGTTGCTGAAAGCAGTGCAGAGCATGTATGAGGGTGCAAAGGCGGCAGTACGTGTGGAGAACGAGCAGAGCGAGTTCTTTGACCTAAATGTTGGGTTGAATCAGGGGTGTGTGATGTCCCCGTGGTTGTTTACTGTATATATGGATGGAAGCATGAAACAAATACTAAGAAAAGCAGTGGATGTTGGTGTATTGCTGAAAAGGGTGGGAAATGAGTGGAAGCTGCCTATACTGCTGTTAGCGGATGATGCAGTTCTGATGAGCGATAATGAATGGGAGTTGCATGGTCTGGTAATGAGTTTTGAACAGTGTGCGAAAAACGGAATTTGAAGGTAAATGCGGGGAAGAGCAAGGTTATAGTCTTCGGAAGCTCACAGAGTGTGAGGTGAAGTTGAAGGGTCAGGCTATGGAGATCATCAACTCTTTTAAGTATCTGGGTAGTGTGTTGAGTAAAGATGGGACTATGGATGAAGAAGTGTGGGAGAGGGTACAACAGGGGAAGAGGGTTGTAGGAACGCTGAAAGCAGTAACAAGAAATAGGGTGGCCAGTATGGAAGTGAAGTCCTTGCATGACAGTGTGGTAATCCTGACACTGACTTACGGAAGCGAAGCATGGACGTTGGTTGAGAGACTCAGAGTGAGAGCAGTGGAAATCAGTTACTTAAGAAGTGCGTGCGGAGTTACATGGAGGGATAGACAGACAAATGAGGAAGTAAGAAGGAGATGTGGTGTGGAGGTAGATGTGCTGGAAAGTGTGAAAAGGAACAACTTGAGATGGTTCGGCCATATGGAACGTATGTAAAGCGAGAGAATGACTAAGAGGGTGTACGAGAGCGAGGTGGAAGGACAGAGAGAGAGAGGTAGACCGAAGGAGAGGTGGAGGGATGGAGTAAGGAAGTATATGGATGAAGGCGGTGCTGGTTGGAATGAGGGGCGTCGACTGACTGGGGACAGAGGTGCATGGGGACGGTTCGTTCGTGGCCATCCCTTCGGGGATCACGCCGTCAGGCAATAGATAGATAGATTAAAAAGAAGCTCCACATTTCTAGTACCTCAGACGAGTTACAGTTTTACGAGAAATAATGACCAGTTTCTATGATGCGTATTCTGGTGGGTAAGGGTTAACATTTCTCACTCTGGTGTTTCCGTAGGCTTAAAAAAAACATAATAAACACAAGTAATAAGAGGGGGGGAGTTGAGTGGAAGCTACCTATGCTGCTGTTTGCGGATGATGCAGTTCTGGTGAGTGATGGTGGGTGGGAGTTGCGGGGTCTGGTAGATGAGTTTGGGGCAGTGTGCGAGAAGCGGAATTTGAGGGTAAGTGCGGGGAGGAGCGGGGTTGTGGTCTTCGAAAGGGGTGAGGTCACGGAGTGTGAGGTGAGGCTGAGCGGTCGGGCTGTGGAGATCGTCAGCTCTTTTGAGTGTCTGGGCAGTGTGTTGAGTAAAGATGGGACTATGGATGAAGAGGTGCGGGAGAGGGTACAACAGGGGAAGAGGGTTGTAGGAACGCTAAAAGCAGTAACAAGAAATAGGGTGGTCAGTATGGAAGTGAAGAAGTCCTTGCGTGACAGTGTGGTAATCCCGACACTGACTTACGGAAGCGAAGCATGGACGTTGGTTGAGAGACTCAGACCAAGAGTGAGAGCAGTGGAAATGAATTACTTAAGGAGTGCGTGCGGAATTACATGGAGGGATAGACAGACTAATGAGGAAGTAAGAAGGAGGTGTGGTGTGGAGGTAGATGTGCTGGAAAGTGTGAAAAGGAACAACTTGAGATGGTTCGGCCATATGGAACGTATGGAAAGCGAGAGAATGACTAAGAGGGTGTACGAGAGCGAGGTGGAGGGACAGAGGGGGAGAGGTAGACCGAATATGAGGTGGAAGGATGGAGTGAGGAACTACATGAATGAAGGCGGTGCTGGTTGGGGGGAGGGGCGTCGACTGACTGGGGACAGAGGTGCATGGGGGCGGTTCGTTCGTGGCCACCCCTTCGGGGATCACGGCGTCAGGCAATAGATAGATAGATAGAATAATAAACACAAATATAAAAAACCCAAGAAACCTTTGTCTAGCAATCGAAACTAATGTACTTGTAACGTACTGTACCTACTGAATATATCAATAACCAATTCAAGATCCGATTACGCATTGCTTTTCTATTTCTGGCTATTATTAAACGGTTTTATTCAGATTTGGAAGGCTACATGGAAGTCAGAGGATTCATTGAGATACTCTTTACCCTTATAATTCCCACAGGTCGTTCCTGAACTGCATAAGATCGTCTAATGATAGTCAGAATAAACTGCCAAAATGCGTTATAATCTTGAAATGGGTTAACACAAAAGCAATATTATTAGATTTGTTTTTTTGTCAAATTGATAAATAATTGCGGTAAATATAGCTATAATTTCAATAGGAACTGCGATGAGAAAGAACAAGAATTTGATGTCGATAAAAAGCTAGAATTGGAAGTACGAACTAACATGACATAATTTGCACTAGAGTTGTATGACCTATAGTATATTTATTTTCACCTATGGGGGGGGGGGGGGGAATAACCCTTTGGCAGCCATTATTTTGTTCGATAGTTAATGTTTTTTTTTCCTCAAGACCTCCTTGTCCTTCATGTTTAGCCCCATTAGTTGTAAATGTCTTTAGACGTTATCCCCACTAGTTTGGCAACTGTAAGACCTTTCACTCCAATTTTGTTGTCAATTATAATACTGTTCGTGCCATTTAGGCAAGTGTCGATTTTTTCCTGGCGAGCAATAGCGAGCCTATAATTTAGGAGGAACCAACCATAGGCGGGGACATTTCTATAGAGAAAATGTACACATTCGAATGCACAAGGTCGAATATGGACTGACTGATGTATAGGGAAACTAATGTGTGGAGGAAACAGTTGCTAAGCCTTGGAGTAACAGCTGTGGCCTGGTGTACTGATCACTGATTGGTCAATATTGTGTCGTGTGTGTGTGTGTGTGTGTGTGTGTCTGTGTTTGCGTAAGCATGTGTCGTTGTATACAGTATATGTTTGTGTTTGTGTGTACTACGTGGGAGGTTTGTGTGTGTACGTTTATGGTTTGATGAAATTATGGAATACAATGCATTTTAACGTTATTGCACGAGACGAGTTTAAAACACGTGAATTGAGCAAATAGAGGTAAATTTGAATAATTGCATAAGCCATTATTAATTAGAGTACATTGCACCTTTAACAGCAAGTTTTTGTTTTGAAGAGATAAACAGTTCTACCGAGAGACGATTTAATAACACAAATACATAATGCAGGTTCTATACCTTTGTACTATTTATTTGTCTATACAAATGTTTGCCAAGTTTTTGTGGTCATGTATTAGGCTTTCATTATGGATATCCGATATTGCGTGTATGTATGTATTGCTTATAATACTACTTCTAAACTACCATCAACACCACTTTAAGAGGGTCTATTATGCCACTAATTGACTGAAGTATGTACTTCCCCTCACACACTCTAGCCTTACCATACAAGCCCAGTAACATTGCTTAACATTCCCTTGTGATACATAAATACAGTTGCTTTCAGTTCCAAGAAGTAGGTAACCTGGATCTGAAGGCAGCTGTACAATACCATCTGTCACACACACACACACACCTACGCACGCACACCCCCCGTGGCGTAACGGATAGCGCGTCTGGCTCACAACCAGAAGGTCCCGAGTTCGAGACCCGGGCGGGGAAGAGACATTTGGGCAAGTCTCTTAACGGTGTAGCCTCTGTTCACCTAGCAGTATAAATAGGAACCTGGTGTAAGTGGACGAAGTTGTGACGTCCCATCTGGGGTTGGTGATCGGTTACAAGGTGAGATGGGTATCGTACTGGTCAACCTAAGCTACTGGTCAACCTAAGCCTTCGGGTGAGACTGGTACCGTAGTGAGAATGGTACCATAAATATTAATCCTAAGCCTTCGTTTCCAAATGTCGCCAATTGGCTAAAATACAGACTACACACACATCCACAGCCATTCCAATGATACATAAAACACTTAACATGCATTTCACGCAATACATTCCCAGTTAACCCGTGGAGCCCCAGCTAGTATTGTAATGTTTGTTTACCAGAACCCGGCCGGTTTTCAAAAAATGGTTTTATTCCAGAAACAATAGCGAATGGGTTAGGAATGAAGGAAAAACCACAAAAAACCGCTCAAAAAGCTTAAAGAATGGTCCTACAGAGCCCCCGAAAACGTATTTTACAAGAGTAAAAAATTGAAGGCAATTACCCCAAAAAACAGGTTATTGCGCGTTCACGCGCACGCACGTGGACTTTGAGAGTTTTCATCCATCGGCACGGTTGGGTGGGATACGTACACAGTTCCCATACAAATCTGAGCCCTCTTGAGTGGCTACACCTGAGGTTACGGTCGGCGCAATTAGGGTGACGCGTCAGACGCGTCTCTGGGGCTGTGCGTTACATACATCGCCGACGCGTCAGACGCGTTGCTGGGGCTGTACGGGTTAAGGAGGCGCGATAATAATAAGCTTAGCTCGCATTGCGTGGATTCCCCTTGACGAACAAGTGACTGAAATGAGTGAATAACACATACACAATCACACACACAGATTAAGGGGGGGGGGGGGGGGGGACCAGATCAGCGTGTTTAGAAAGGGGTGTTGGAGGCCAGGGGGAGAGTGTGGCCTGACCTTCCATTAAACTCCCGGATGTAAGGCTAAGGAGGGCCTACTATTCCCCTCACCCGGCATCATCTCCTACGAGTGGTGGCAACATGGACTTTGTTTAGGTAGTTACAGTTGTGGTACTAATAAGGACATTTGAGTTTTTGAACCTGTGCTAATTAAGGGGAGTTTTTTTGTATTTAGTTGGTGATTTATTTACTCACTTATTGTTATTATTATTACATTTTGTTAGTTTCATCCCTAGACCTCTATCAAGCTTATACAACCACCCCCAAGATCCCCCCTTCAAAATAAATGTGTACAATTTTTATTACAATATTGCCCCGGTCGAAGGCCATTTCCTCATAAATTGCAGGCTCATTATCGCTCGACAGGAACGAAAACTTTAGATATTGGCAAAGAACTGGTGCAAAAGGTCTTAAACTTGCTAAGCTAATATAATATAAAAACTAATGAGGCTAAAACTGAAGAAGAAGTTGGTCCAGCAAAAACACCCCGTTATGTCTCCTGAAAAGTTCATCTCTCTGTTTATCATCAACTCCCGCTCGCAATTGCAAACAATAATATATGCAATGTGCAGTGAAAATTAGTTAAATTAAGTAGAACACTGGTTGTTATGCAGTATTTGATGAAAAGGATGATAATACAAATAAGTGTATACCATTCGCCATTGTATATCATATACATTTTAACTTAATAAACTTGTTCTTTAATATCCGATGGTGGGTTCAAATCGTAGTTTACGAGTGTACGTAAGCTGGCGGGTTCTGTAGTAAGCAAAGGAATGGTACTTCTCCCTACAAACAGCTAGACTCATACATTAGTTCTGACAGGCGTGGATTTAAGAACAGAGAGAGAGAGAGAGAGAGAGAGAGAGAGAGAGAGAGAGAGAGAGAGAGAGAATTAGCAAGGTAAGTGACTGAAAGGAATACAGCAACAGAGGACGTGGAGAGAGAGAGAGAGACAGAGAGACAGAGAGCAGTGTGGGAATACACATTATGGTCGGGAGGAGCGGTCTAACATATCGAAATTACTAAGCGTATATTAAGGGGGAGGTAGTATATTTTTCTCCCTCATGTTTAGTCCCCTTAACTTTGAGATTTTAAGTCGTTCGTTTCATTAGTTTGGCGACTTTATCACCTTTCGCTTCATTTCCTTGTCAATATAAAGACTTTTCGTGCCTTTGAAGTGTTGATATTTTCCATCATCGTTGCCTCAATTTCTATCTATAATTCTCTGTTTTTCTTTCCACACACATCGCTTTCAATTGTTTTTTGTTTTTTGTTTATTTCTTGTGTGTATGTCCATTGTTACGTTCCGTTATGTCTAGGGGTTAATGATATTATATTACTGGAATGGTACCATGACACACTATGTTATTTATCAGTATAACATAATCAGTTATATCAGTATAACATAATAACTCCGGCGTGCCAGGCGACCAAGGCCATATGGCACTATATTCAAATTAAACAATGTTAGAGGAAGATAAAACACAACTAAAAGCCTTGAATATATTACAATATATACAATAATAATTAATCTCAGTGAATCCAATTAATTTACAGAAGATACAAGTACAAAATGGTAACTTGCATAATTCATAGAATGATTAATAGATTAATATTCAGTGGGGAGATTGTAGGCACCAATCGATCAGGGCTAGACCCAGGTGAGGTTATAGGCATGTGATAAAGAGTCGCTGGAACTCCTGTTTCACTTGCTTGGCCTCTCTTACTGATTTTCTTTGTGCCTCATTTACACTGAGAGCAATCCAGCTAGCTCTCACAAACACCTCCTCCTCCTATCCACTTCACTACACTAACATGCACACCACACTTCATTCTTTCACACCAAAATTAAGTCTTCCCTTCATGCTGGAAGTTTGCTCACATTCAACCTGTCCCAAAGAAGGGTGACCGCTCTCAACCCTCCAACTATCGTCCAATTGCTCTTATCTCTTGTCTTTCTAAAGTTTTTGAAACTATTCTTGCTTCCAAATTTCTTAAGCATTTCTCTTCTCATAATCTGCTCTCAGATCGCCAGTATGGCTTCCTTAAGGGTCGCTCTACTGGTGATCTTCTTTCATATCTTACTAACTCTTGGTCATCCTCCTTTCGGGACTTCGGTGAGACTTTTTCTATTGCACTAGACATATCGAAAGCCTTCGATAGAGTCTGGCATAAATCTTTAATTTCTAAACTACCCTCCTTCGGTTTCTATCCCTCCATCTGTGCCTTTGTCTCTAATTTCCTTTCCGGCCGTTCCATAGCCGCGGTTGTGGACGGCCATTGTTCACTTCCTCACCCTATAAACTCCGGTGTTCCTCAGGGCTCTGCCCTATCTCCTATTCTCTTTCTAATTTTTATAAATGATCTCCTTAACTGTACCTTAATTCCCATCCATTCATACGCAGACGACTCAACCTTACACTACTCCATTAGTTTTTCAGAACGCCCCAGCCAGCAATCTCTCAACAACAAACGTAATGAAGCCATAGAACTCTTAAATTCTGATCTAAATACAATTTCCAATTGGGGCAGAGAAAACCTTGTTAACTTTAATGCTTCCAAAACCCAATTTCTCCATCTATCTACCCGTCAGGATCTCCCAGCGGACTATCCCTTATTCTTCAACAATACAAAAATCAACCCTTCATCTTCTCTCAATATTCTTGGTGTCTCTTTTTCTTCTGCTCTCATTTGGAAGGACCATATTACCAGTCTTGCTAAGGCAGCCTCCCAGAAGCTGGGTGTGCTCAACCGCCTTAGGGGGTTCTTTTCCCCTGCACAGCTTCTTGCTCTGTACAGGGGCATAGTGCGCCCTTGTATTGAGTATTGTTCACATGTGTGGGGAGGTTCCTCTCACACCGCTCTCCTAGACAAAGTTGAAAGGAAGGGCTTTCGTATCATTAACTCCCGTCCACTCACCAACTCTCTGCAATCTCTCTCTCTCCGCCGCAATGTTGCATCTCTCTCGCTATTCTATCGCTACTATAATAATCAGTGTTCCTCAGAGCTATCCCAGTGCATACCACCTCCTTTACGTAGGGCACGTGGTACCCGTCTTGCAACTCAATCCCACCCCTACTCTGTGCAACTCTCCAACCCAAGAGTGAAACGTTACTTTCAAACTTTCTTCTACTCAACAGCTGAGCTCTGGAACTCTCTCCCAGAGTCAGTCTTTCCCTCTTCCTATGACTTAAATTGCTTCAAACTCCGTGTGTCCAGGCATTTTGGCTCGAACGTCCCTTGATTTTGGCCCTGTCACTCTTTCAACTATGGGGGAGGCACTCGCTATAGGCAGTTATGCCTTTTGCCTCCCTCAATCACATAGAAAAAAAAAAAAAAAAAAAAGATAGGCCTAAACCTGGCTACACAAACTATGATAATAATACTAGAGTTCATAATATAAAACAACTTAGGGTAGCATTCAAGGAGACTACTGCAAGACTCTTCTTCTTCTTCTTCTTACCTCTGACCGGGTATAGACTATCCTAGTGTTTACTAGCCTATACCACTTTGAAAGGACATTAGCCTAACCTAACAACCTTACCTAACCAATTATAGGTGGGGGCTGCCGCCCCCACACCCCCGCTTTGACTTAGATTTTTGGAGTATTTGTCTGTGAAGTGGGTATTTTTCAATTTGTTGATAACGAAAATCCTCCATGCGGACTATATGGAGAAAAATATGGCGAAATCTATTGGTGCCAATTTTCCCTAATAAAATTGTTTCTCATAACGTCGCACTAGTGTCCTTGAATATTATTCAACTTAGCTGTAAGGTGACCATTGGTAACAGAAACCTCAGAACCAACAAAATACAGGCGAGAGCGAAGTAGGCAAGAAGGCTGTTTACACCACACCACAAAGGTCAGACAAGGAGTAACAATAAAAGATAACAACTCCTATCCTCGACCTACGGTAGCCTGAGGTTACCACTGATCATTAAATAGACTTCAAATACTTCAATAATATACCGAAAGGTTATTTTAAACTTACTTCATAATTTAAGGGAAGCTAAATCAGTATTAGACAAGATTACATGCATAAGAACACTTAACAACTAAATGCATATAACAAATGAGCCCCAACAACCGCAGAGCGAAAAATATGAACTAAGTGAACAATATGTAACAAACTGAACAATATGTAACAAGTACCCTGGAAAGAAGCAAACATCCATCCAGTTCCTAAAAAGGTGCCTCTTCAGATCCATCAAACTACAGACCAATAGCTATAACTTCCACTCTTGGTAAAGTCTTTGAAATTATATTAAATAATCATATAATTAAGCATCTTGAGAATAATAAATTAATCAGTAATAGGCAATATGGTTTTAGACGATGTCAATCAACTGCAGACATGCTTTGCTTCTTACGCATCAAATCAACCAAGCTACAGACCAACATGGTGAAACACATACAATAGCACTGGATATATCAAAGGCATTTGATAGAGTCTGGCATCAATCCTTATTGTCGAAGATGTCACACTACGGCCTTGCATCATTAGTTCCACTAATTTCTTCTTATCTTCATAACAGAAAAATACGTGTAATGGTAGATGGCCTTTATTCTCAATTTCACTCAATAAATGCTGGTGTTCCCCAGGGATCAGTTTTGGCCCCAATTCTGTTCCTCATTCATATCAATGATCTCATATCTACCACTCATAATCCAATACATTCCTACGCAGATGACTCAACACTCCACAGTTCCTTCACATTTACCAATTCTTTCACCCAACCCGATCTTATAAATTCAAAAATAAACACTGCAATTTCTCTGAACCAGGACCTTTCTAGAATTAATGGGTGGGGACAAAAGAATCTAGTTTCCTTTAATGCACAGAAAACCAAATACATTCAATTTTCTAACCGACAGAATCTCACTGACTCCCATATATTTTTTAATGATGTAAATATTTCCACTTCCCCTAGTATTGACATTCTCGGTGTAACATTAACTACTAACTTGAGCTGGACACATTATGTTAGAAGCATTGCTAAGAATGCCTCTAAAAAACTGGGACTCCTGTACAGAGTTCGAGAATTCTTCACTGACGAGCAGTTGGCCGTGATATATAAAAGTCATGTGCGTTCTCAGATGGATTACTGTTCACCTCTGTGGGGTGGAAGTGGAGTGGTTGCATTGAGGCAGTTGGACAAAATTCAAAATAAAGCTATTAGATTAATCAATAACCCTGCAATCACACAGGACCTTCCTACATTATTCATACGAAGAAACGTTGCATCCCTTGCATTATTCTACAGATATTTTCACAACAATTGTTCCGAGGAACTTGCTTCAATTGTGCCGCCTCTCCACATCTTTCTGCGTAGAACTAGGGCAGCTGAGAGCGCCCATGAATTTACACTTTCTCCTCCACAATGCAGAACTTCTGCTTATCAGAATTCATTTATCCCCAGAGCTACTACTCTTTGGAATTCACTTCCCTCGAATTGCTTTCCACAAACTTACAATCTGCAAATGTTTAAATCCAGTTGTTACAAACATTTTATGAATGGAGGATGCCTTTAGGCACATGGACCTTTTTGTTTTATCTGTGTTTTTTCTTCCTCCGTTCATTGTCTCTTTAAAAAAAAAAAAAAAAAAATGAACGATATACAAACGAGTGAACGTTTCCATCACACCTTCCCACCAAGATAAAATTTAAGAGTAAATTTAATCATAATCTAAAGTAATCAACAATAAAGATCATTAATCATTATACAGTATTAGACTCTTGAGAGAGTGTCTGCCAGAATATGTTCCCGTCCTTTTATATGTCTATTTCTAGATTGTATGGCTGAATCATCAGTGACCACCGCATTAATCTCAGATTATGAATTTTCATTTTAAACAAAGACTTAAGTGGATTATGGTCACTATAAACAATTACTGGATACTGGGCATTGCTTACATATATGTTAAATTTGTCTAAAGATAAAATCAGGGCCAAGAGTTCCTTTTCAATGGTAGCATAATTTCTTTGGTACTTCTTAAACTTTGCTGACATATAACAAACTGGATGTTAAACCTCATCTTCCCCCAACTGAAGCAACCCGCTCCTGCTCCTGAATCGCTGGCATCTATATGTAGGCTGAAGGGTTTCTCAAAGTCAGGTGATCGCAATACCGGATCCGTGGCCAGCAGGGCTCTGATGTTTTCAAAAGAGGCTTGACATTCCACTGTCCATTTGAAAACCTTCTTTGGGCTAGTGAGATCAGTTAGCGGGCGAGCAACCTGAGAGAAATTTGGACAGAATCTTCGATAGTATCCGCTTATCCCCAGGAAGCGCAGCAAGGACTAGCGGTCAGATGTTGGGGGGAAGGTCAGAATGGCGTCTATCTTGGCATCAACTGGTTTAATATGTCCTTCCCCAACCACATGACCCAAGAACACCACAGTAGCTCGCCCGAACTCACTCTTTGCAAGGTTAAGGGTGAGATCTGCATCGGCCAACCTAGTAAACAATGCTGTAAGTCGCAGATGATCCTCCCAAGTAGACGAATCAACCACCAAATCATCCAGATACGCCTGAACTCCTTCCAATCCTCTGATGACATTGTTTACTAAGCGTTGGAAGGTTGCAGGTGCGTTCCTGAGGCCGAAGCTCATGACCTTGTACTGGTATAGGCCCTCTGCTGTGACAAATGCTGAAATCCGCTTCGTCTGCTCCATCAGTGCTACTTGGTAATACCCCTTCAATAAGTCCAGTTTAGTAACAAACTCTGCACTACCAATTCCATCAATCACATCATCCAAGCGAGGCAAAGGGAAGGAATCCGACCGAGTAACTGCATTCACTCTACGGTAGTCGGTGCAGAGCCTCATACTTCCATCGGACTTGGGAACTAGAAAGCACGGTGAAGCCCAATCGCTGTCACTGGGTTCTGCCAAATCATGGGAGAGCAAGAAAGATACCTCCTCCTGCAACTTCTTTCTCTTGCAAGGGTTGATCCGGTAAGGGGCCTGTCCACTGTTTTTGATTTATTTATTTATATGTACAAGTACTTGTAATATATCCTGGATATTGTTTCATTAATGAAAGTTTATATTGACTATTTAGTTTTGAGTATGTTACAAAAGATGTTATTACCTCGGGTGTGTTCTCGTGTTTCGAAACCATGTTCAACTCTTATTTCGAGAGGGTGTCCATGTAGTTAGCGAGCTGACTATGCGGGCCATTTGTTTGATTGCTTGAAGCTTTTCTTGGTTAAGTGGATTTTCTTTTTTTCAAATCGGTGTTGTGACAGTCCTTTGAAAAGTGATTATATAATTAATTTTAATTTATATTTATTTTGTTTTGTCATTTTATATTTTGATTTCCTTACGGCACTCTGGTAGTTTCATATGGCTACATTTGATTTAGCAACTTTTGTTGCTGAGCCTTCCGTGCAATTATTACAGGATGTAGTTTTAAAGAAGAATGATTGGATGTCCCTTGCTACTTATTATGAAGTTTCATTTAATAGTCGTGTAAAAAAGGAGGAAATAAGGAAATCACAGTAACAAAGGGAACATGAGAGAGAAACGTCACATCAACAAAGAGAACGTGAGAGAGAACAAAGAGAGCATGAACTTAGAAAGTTAGAATTAGAGCTACAATTATAAAAGGAAGGTAGTTTACAAGTACAGTTTGATGTTGGCAAGCATGCCAAATTAATTCCATTGTTTGATGAAGTGATCCAGAGGATTTTTTTTTGCAATTTGAAAAGATTGCAAATACTTTAAAGTGGCCTAAAGAGAACTGGTCTATTTTGATCCAGACTGTACTGGTGGGTAAGGCAAAGACTATATTCACTAGCTTATCAGAAGAAATATGCAAGGATTATGTTAAGGTTAAAGACGCAGTGCTCCAAGCTTATGATTTAGTTCCAGAAGCTTACAGACAAAAGTTTCGTAATCTAAGGAAGATAGATTCACAAACCTAGGTTGAATTTGCATCAGAGAAGGAGCGGTTCTTTCAACGATGGATTAGATCTAGAAACGTAAAAACCTATGATGACTTAAAAGAGCTACTATTGTTAGAAGAGTTTAAGCGTTCTGTTCCTGCTGACATCAAGCTGTACTTGGATGAACGTGAGGTGACCATTTTGAGTAGAGCTTCAACTTTAGCAGATAATTATGCATTAATTCATCGTGCTAGATCTAAACCTCAGAACCAATATGGACAAGTAGGCGGGAAGCTGTGGGGCAGTGGGGAGTCGAGTGATCAGGGTGCTAGGCTTGGGAACGACTCTCAGTCTGTTAGCAGTGCCTTAGCTAGTGTGCCTAAGATTAATAAGACTTCAGGATCTACAAAAGACAAGGCTACATTAGGATCAGGTCCTGTTTGCTATTATTGTAAGAAACCAGAACATGTCATTGCTAATTGTACAAAACTTGCAAGGAAGAATGCTGCAAAGGTAGAGTCTTCCCTTGTTGTGTGTACTTTGGAGGAAAATGGTGTCACGGCTGTAGCCTCTTCAAGTGATAGGACTGACTTGTTTGTTCCATTCATGTTTCAGGGATTAGTCTTGAGTGATAATTCTTTGGAGGATGTTTACCCTGTTCGGATGTTAAGAGATACTGGTGCATCACACAGTGTGGTAGTTAAGAAATGCTGTTCCATTAATACAGAACTCTTATACTGGTGAGCATGTAGTTCTACAGGGTGTTGGTGGAGTTATCACTATTCCTTTAGCAAGAATTTATTTAGAGTCAGATCTTGTGAAGCAATATATCACTGTGGGAGTTCAAGATTCTCCTCTTCCTGTTGATGGTGTGACATTTTTGTTGGGCAATGACATAGCTGGTGATCGTTTGGTTCCTGATTCTGTAGTAACCCCTGTACCTTGTATTCACAAACCAACCAAAACCTTAGAGAAGGAAAATCCCCATCTTTTTCCTAGCTGTGCACTGACTAATTTTTTTACACAATATGGCATTCCAAGATCTATTCAGTCAGACCAAGGCACGAATTTTTCAAGTGGTCTCTTTCAACAAGTAATGCATGAATTGTCTATTAAACAGTACTTTGCTACATCCTACCACCCTGAATCACAAGGCGCTTTGGAACGTTTCCATCACACCATCTTCTCCCCACCCTTCCCACGCTTCCTATTCTCACCCTCCAGCCTTTTCCATTTTGCCTTTCCCTTCTCCTTGTCCATCACAATCCTCTCCCTTCCCCTCCACTCCCCCCTTCCCCTCCCAACCCCTACCCTGTCCTCCTCTCCCTTCTCATAGCCCTCCCAGTCCATCCCTTTTCCTTTTCTTTTTAACATTTCAGTAACATGGTGTCTTTTCTATTTTGTTTTTGCTAAAGTTTCCTCAAGCTAATGTGGGAAAAATGGGTAACCCTGCCATTGTATACAGTATATATATGTATATATATAATTATTATATATATATATATATATATATATATATATATATATATATATATATATATATATATATATACATATATATGTTAGTATAGCCAGGTAATAGATTCTCTTTTAAACAGACGAGGTTAAAGGCAATAGCAGTTTCAGCATTCAGGATTTTATTGTTACAGCTTTCAATAGTTCTAACAATTTTCCTCTGGGGTTCAGAGATGAGGTACAACAGGTTAGCAAAATTCATGGTGGATCCAACGTTTCACAAGTAAACATCTTGCATCTTCAGGGAATGGAGAGGTAATGATTAGAATAAGGACAATACAACATATTTATACACAATTCGAGGATCAAGAATAGGTAGGTGGGCGGAGCTACTGGGTGTGGGGTGGCTGTTCATTGGTGGAAGGCAGTCTATTCGCGAGACGGGCACTAAATCTTATCGGTGGTTGGTTGTTGGCTGTGATTGGTTGGTGTTGTCAGTTGTGTGCTGAGCGCGGAAAGGTAAGAGAGGGGGGCACAGGGCGAGAGGAAGGGGGGCAGTATGCCTGTAGCGCTTGCCTGAAGGAAGAATTTGAAGGTCTTGTGTTTGGTTGTTGATGCTGGGGTTGAGTGTTTGGATGTATAGAGCTTCTAAAATAGCTAGTCTTCTGGGGTCTGATTCTTTGTCGAGTATGGTAGTTTGTTTGTCTAGGTCAGCGCAAGTTAGGGCAAGATGGTGGGGGGCTTGATAGTGATCTTTTATAGCGCCAGATTGAAGGTGGAGGGTTAGTCGACGGGAAAGGCGAGTCTGTGTCATTCCAACATAGGATAGGGGTCCACAGTCCCCAGAGGTGCAAATATGCTGGTATATCACATGATCGTCTTTCGGTTGGTTGGTGGAAATGGGGCGTTTACGGAGGACAAGGTTGGAGGTCTTAGGAGATTTGTAGTAAATAATGAGTTTTATTTTATTGTCAGGGTTGGTGGGGAGGACGTTTTTGTGGATTATTTCTTTCATAATGGATTCGTCTGTTGTGTGGTCGGAAGATATGTAGTTTCTGTAGAAAAATGTAATGTCATTGGCCGGGTTGGTGCTAGGGGGGTCTTGTTTGTACCATTTTTCTAGGTGGTGGTTGATGGCATTGGTGACGTCAGTGTTGGAATACCCATTGTTGACTAGGACCTGGGTGAGCCTTTCCAATTCATTGTGCGTGTCATTCCAGGTGGTGCAATGGGTGAGGGCTCTCCTGACATAGGCGGCGATGGTGGACTGATGGTATCGTTTAGGGCATTCACTTTCCCCATTAAGACATTGGCCATTGTTAGTAGGTTTGGTGTACACTGTAGTTTTGAAGCCGTGGTCGTGGAGGGAGACAAGGAGGTCGAGGAAGGGTAGATGTCCATCGGTGGTTTCTTCGTATGTGAAGTTGAGTCCGGAGGTGGCCAAGAAGCGCTGCTGGAGGTCCCTGAGTTCGCCCAGGTCCTTCACCCGCACGAAGATATCATCGATGTACCTGCAGTAGACAGTGGGCCGGTGGGCAGCCAGGAGTTTCTCTTCGATAGTTCCCATGAAGAAATTGGCGAACAGGACCCCCAGGGGGCTTCCCATCGCTACACCGTCGATTTGCTGGTACATATTCCCGCGGGGGCAGAGGAAAGGGGACTCCTTGGTACATAGTTCCAAGAGCGTCTTCAGGGCCTTCTCCGGGATGTCCAGGGGGGGCGTATTAGGGCAGTGGTAAACTCGACGTAGGATAAAATCTATGGTCTTGTCAACGGGCACGTTGGTAAACAAACTCTCTACGTCGAGGGAGGCGATGATGTGGTCGTTAGCAGGGGGGGCATCGCGTAACATTTCTAGGAAGTCATAAGCAGAGTTGAGGTTGTATTGCCGAGGAACAAAAGGGGTGAGGAGTTTGTTGAGGGCCTTGGCGGTCTGGTAGGTAGCAGTAGGGATCTGTGATATGATGGGGTGGAGGGGGTTCCCGGGTTTGTGTTTTTTTTTTTTTTTTCATTATTGAAAGCTGTAACAATAAAATCCTGAATGCTGAAACTGCTATTGCCTTTAACCTCATCTGTTTAAAAGAGAATATATTTATATATATATATATATATATGTAGTAAAACTCGCTAGGAAAATTGAAACAAAGGAACACCAAGCTTTCGTCTATTCTCTCAAGACATCTTCAGGGTAATACAAGAAAACAGGGGGAGAGTGAGGCTTAAATACCCGTCCTAAATCATCTGTGAGTTGCTAACTAGCATATAAATACAAAAAGTGTTGCCAGCCTGCTGCCTGTTGCCATATTTTTAGGAACATACTTAATTTATATACAACATATATGTACAACATACATTGAAATGTGCCTAACAATACAATCTAATCATATATACAATTTGATACACCTCAATGAACTTGCAGATCCCTTTCAAACTGGTATCATAACTTATGTAAATATGAAGACAACATATACCTGTAGAAATACATATAATTACATATACATACATATAAACATGCAACTGTATACACACATACATTACATACATACACATAAAAATTACATATATAAGAAAAATAGAAAAAGAAACACCAAAAATGGGAGTCTGCAGAAAGCCGAAAGGTCACACAAGGCAGATCCTACCCATATCCAACCCTACTTATAAGGACGAATAGCCCACACCTGGCTAATCCCCCTCACAGCTACACAGTATATAAATTATACATAAACACACATATACATACACACACCTACTTACACACACACACACATGTACTGTATACATACATAAACATACATTTATACACAAATTATAAAACAAAACAAAACACAAAGAAAATACATAGTGATCATACCTCATGTGTATAGTATTAATAAGGTACAATCTAATACTAAGAGGATAGACCTCACATAAATGGTCAGGTCTCAAACAACAAGCTGTTTCAATCTATAATCTGACGGTCTGGACATCTATTTCTAGCTCTTTTTATTTTATCATTTTCATTGAGGAGATTTAGCAGAATGTTATCTATTTTGTAAAGGCCATCATTTAGATTCATAGTGTTTATACAATCTCTGATCAAGGCGGACTCGGCAAATAGTCTTTCATAATAGCAGCTTGACCAGTAGATCATCTTAGCCTCATCCCAATTTGCATGATGGTTTTGTCTTTGTTTATGTTTAAAAATACCATTAGATTCTTGAGCTGACCTTACTGATTGTTTGTGTTGTTTAACTCTCACCTCTAATCTTTTTCCAGTTTGTCCTATGTATATGTCATTACATCCTTTACACGGAATAAAATATACACCACCTGCATCATTTTTAGGGCTGTTTTTGATCAAAGTCGACTTGACGGAGTTTTCATAATTGAATACTACATTTATATTCAAATTCTTGAGAGATGTTGTGAGAGGTGTTAATTCATCATGATATGGCAAAACTAAGATATTTTTCCTTGAAAAGGGAGCTTTATTATTTATATTATAGAAGGTTTTTTCGGCTTTGGCTAAACTTTGATCAACAAGACTTTCAGGATAGCAGAGTGTCTTGGCTAGATTATAGATTTGTTTGTATTCGTTATCTATGAATTCTGGGTTACATATCCTTAATGCTCTTAGAAACATACCTGAAAAAATTGACAGTTTTACTTTAATATGATGGTTGGAGAAAAAATGAATATAGGAATCTACAAGAGTCGGCTTTCTATATACTTTAAATTTTAAGTGACCATTATTATTTATAATCATGGTATCAAGGAAAGGTAGTGTATTGTTTACTTCTTCTTCAATTTTGAATGAAATCGAGGGGACAAGATCGTTAAGTTTATTAAGGAATGAATGGTGATTTTGATTGGTAGGCCAAAGACACAAAATATCGTCAACATATCTAAACCAAGGAAGTCTAAAGTTACATATTTTAGGTAAAAACCGAGTCTCAAAATATTCGTCAAGTCGACTTTGATCAAAAACAGCCCTAAAAATGATGCAGGTGGTGTATATTTTATTCCGTGTAAAGGATGTAATGACATATACATAGGACAAACTGGAAAAAGATTAGAGGTGAGAGTTAAACAACACAAACAATCAGTAAGGTCAGCTCAAGAATCTAATGGTATTTTTAAACATAAACAAAGACAAAACCATCATGCAAATTGGGATGAGGCTAAGATGATCTACTGGTCAAGCTGCTATTATGAAAGACTATTTGCCGAGTCCGCCTTGATCAGAGATTGTATAAACACTATGAATCTAAATGATGGCCTTTACAAAATAGATAACATTCTGCTAAATCTCCTCAATGAAAATGATAAAATAAAAAGAGCTAGAAATAGATGTCCAGACCGTCAGATTATAGATTGAAACAGCTTGTTGTTTGAGACCTGACCATTTATGTGAGGTCTATCCTCTTAGTATTAGATTGTACCTTATTAATACTATACACATGAGGTATGATCACTATGTATTTTCTTTGTGTTTTGTTTTGTTTTATAATTTGTGTATAAATGTATGTTTATGTATGTATACAGTACATGTGTGTGTGTGTGTAAGTAGGTGTGTGTATGTATATGTGTGTTTATGTATAATTTATATACTGTGTAGCTGTGAGGGGGATTAGCCAGGTGTGGGCTATTCGTCCTTATAAGTAGGGTTGGATATGGGTAGGATCTGCCTTGTGTGACCTTTCGGCTTTCTGCAGACTCCCATTTTTGGTGTTTCTTTTTCTATTTTTCTTATATATGTAATTTTTATGTGTATGTATGTAATGTATGTGTGTATACAGTTGCATGTTTATATGTATGTATATGTAATTATATGTATTTCTACAGGTATATGTTGTCTTCATATTTACATAAGTTATGATACCAGTTTGAAAGGGATCTGCAAGTTCATTGAGGTGTATCAAATTGTATATATGATTAGATTGTATTGTTAGGCACATTTCAATGTATGTTGTACATATATGTTGTATATAAATTAAGTATGTTCCTAAAAATATGGCAACAGGCAGCAGGCTGGCAACACTTTTTGTATTTATATGCTAGTTAGCAACTCACAGATGATTTAGGACGGGTATTTAAGCCTCACTCTCCCCCTGTTTTCTTGTATTACCCTGAAGATGTCTTGAGAGAATAGACGAAAGCTTGGTGTTCCTTTGTTTCAATTTTCCTAGCGAGTTTTACTACATAATTTGTTCACACGTATTTGTGATTTTACCTCCATATATATATATATATATATATATAGTATATATAATATATATATATATATATATATATATATATATATATATATATATATATATATATGTATATATATATGTATATATATATATATATATATATATATATATATATATATATATATATATATATATATATATATATATATTTAGCTTTAACCCTTTGAAGATAATGACTCATTTTGATAGTTTATCATGGTTATCATTGGACGATTGTATGCAATTTAGGAAGGATCTGTGGGAATTATAAGGGTAAAGATCGTTTCAATAAACCCACTGATTTCCATGTACCCTTTCTTATCTGAATAAAATCGTATAATATTAGCCAAGAAACAGAGAAGAAATGCGACATCGGATCTGAAAGGGGTTGCTTTCCCACCTCCTGTAAACATATGGTTAAAAATCATGAGCTAATTTAAGACATTTAAGTTTATCCCCATGAGGATTATGACATGTTTTAGCAGTGTATTCATTAAACGTTTTTGTTAAGCTTGGGAAGGATCTGTGGGAGTCAGGGGCATAATTGAGTTGGGTTTTACCCCTTAGTTTCCTAGAGGTCCTTCCTAACGAGCGAAAAATCGTCTAATGATCGCCAGAATAAACTGTCGAAAGACGTCATGATCCTCACGGGTTAAGGGGGCCCACCTCGTGTATGTTCTCTCTCTCCCTCCCTCTCTCTGGGTTGTAGTCATTCGGCCCCATTCAGCCTACAGTTTTAAGTCGTTTGTCCCCATCCAGGTGTCAATATTTGTTTTCCTGGCGAGCGGTAACGAGCCAGCATATTGTATATAATGTTTTTTGTCAGCAGGCTAAATTTTTACATTTTTCGATAGAAAATTTCTCCATACAATGATGGCTCGCTATCACTCGCCAGGAATAAATTGGCACCTGGATGGATATAAACGTCTTAAAACAGTAGGCTGATAGGGGCCAAAGAGAGAGGGAGAGTAAGAGAAACAAAAAGTGAGGTGGCCTCCCTTAAGATATATTACTTAGCGACATTTTAGTATATGGTCACGCTGGTTTCTTAGTATTATCTACAAACATTTTAAGGGGACATGGGTTGATTTTCTAGACCTCCTTCTCCCTCATGTGTAGCCGAATTAGTGTTCAGATTTTAAGATGTTTGCCCCATTAGTTTGTCGATTTTAAGAACTCTCGCCCCCTTTCTTTCTCAATATTAAGACCTTACGTGCTATTTAGGTGCCGATATTTTTTTCTCCTGGTAAACGATAGTGAGCCTGTAATTTTGGAAGAACCGGCCTTCTGCTGGGAAATTATTCTACCGAGAAATGCACAAATTATTCTAAAAGGGGATCTAATGGATGTTTTCTAAAGTTTGATGGAGGTCTAGAGAGTAAACTAAACAAATAATCACATACTGTATATATATATAATATAACCGACCAAAAAATAAACCCTTCCCCTTTAACCCGTTCAGTATCGGTGACGTCTATAATAAACTGATTTCAGCTCCATTTATACGGTTTTATGACGCTTAGAAAGGATATATGGTAGCTAATAGGATTAATTGAGATGGTTTGCAACCTTTCAATGAGTAGACGTCCTTCCTAAGCTGAATAGAATTGTCTAATTGTTGCCAGCATATATAAAAAGAATACGTCACTGGTACTGAACAGGTAAACTTTTATTCAGTTTTATTTAGTTTATCTATCTATCTATCTATATGCTCAGGCCCAATCCCCATTTTGGGGGTAGCCGACTCAAGACAGAGCAAGAACAGGGAAAACACAAAAACATCATAAAACAAAAAACAAACACAGATAAAAAACACAAACTCTCACACATCCAGGTCACCCAGGAGAAGACCCAGAGACCAGGGTTACCAAGGTCGCTCCAGCACTCCCCCGGCCCCTGACCACCCGGAGAGGTTCCGATCTCGGCAGGCAGACATGCAGCGGAGCCAAAGCCACAAGCCCTCCCACCACACTTCCAGGCACACCCTTCATATTAATCGTCTCCCCGGGCCAGGCGCCTGATGGACTATTATCTAGTCCAACTTGCGCCCGACCCCTTACTCCAAATGACCACGTGTTCACTCAACTATTCACAAGCATTCTCCATTCACTCTTGTCCACCACCACTTCCCCTGCCTGATCTATAGTCATTCCTCTATCATCCAAAGCCTTTCTTACACAGTCTCTCCATCTCAATGGGGGTCTTCCTGCCCTTCTATCTCCCCTTGTATCTGACTCACATATTCTCTTTGTAAGCCTTTCATCTCCCATTCGTTCAACATGACCATACCAGCTCAGCACCCTTCTGTCCACTCTGGCTGACAAATGTTCCTGCTGCCCCACTCTCCTACGTATCTCTTCATTCCTCAATCTGTCTCTACGAGTAACTCCACACATACTCCTCAAGCAGCTCATCTCCATCACATCCAGCCCTCTTTTCTCCTTTTTCTTCAGAGCCCATGTCTCAGCCCCATACATCACTGTTGGCACAACAATTCCTTGATACAGTGCACTTTTTACTTTCACTCCGAGATTTCTCGTCTTCCACATACTTCCCATTGCTCCGAAAACCTTCCTTCCTTCACACACTCTCTGTTTTACCTCCACTTCCATACCTCCACTCCTGCTTATTGTTCCTCCTAGATATTTAAAACACTCTACTTGTTCCAATATTTCCCCATCCAGCCTCACATCTAGATTCACCCTTGCTCTCCCCTATTACACACCATTACTTTACTTTTATTGACGTTCACCTTCAGTTTCCTCCTTCCACAAACCACACCAAACTCTTTGACTACCTGCTGCAGTTTCTCATCAGAATCCGCCACCAATGCTGTGTCATCAGCGAACAGCAACTGATTCAACTCCCAATCTCTACCATTCTTTCCTACTAAACCCAATCCTCTTCCCATAGTTCTCCTTTTCACCTCCCTCACCACACCATCCATAAACATATTAAACAGCCATGGTGACATTACACAACCCTGTCGCAAACCTACCTTTACCTCAAACCATTCACTCAACTCACCATTTCCTACTCTCACACATGCTCTGCTCCCTTCATAAAAACTCTTAACTGCTTCTAACAAATTTCCTCCTATTTCATAAATCCTTAACACCTTCCACATTGCTTCACGGTCCACACGATCATACGCTTTTTCCAAGTCCATAAAAGCCCAAAATATCTCCTTATGCTTCTCTAAATACTTCTCGCATAACTGTCTTACTGCAAACATCTGATCCACGCACCCTCTTCCCCTCCTAAAACCGCACTGTTCTTCTCCTATTGCAACTTCCGTACACTTTATTATCCTCTCTATCAACACCCTGCCATACAGCTTTCCAACCACTGACAATAAACTAATACCTCTATAACTTGAACACTCCTGCCGATCTCCCTTCCCCTTGTACAACGGCACAATACATGCACTCTTCCAGTCTATTGGTACCATTGACACAGCAAAGCACACATTGAAAAGTCTCACCAACCAATCTATTATCACATCTCCACCCTTCTTTATACACTCCACAGCAATACCATCCAAACCTTCTGCTTTTCCCGCTCTCATTTGTTTCACTGCTTCTTTCACCTCATTTTCCTCAATCCTTTCATTCATTCCCTGCCACCTGGGTGGCCTGGGTAACCTATCTCCATCCACCTCTGCTTCAATCACTGCTTCTCTTCCATCTCTTGTATTTAACAAAGATTCAAAATACTCGGCATATCTTTTCCTCACTTCAACTGGTTCCACTAGTAATTCTCCATTTTCATCTTTCACTGACTCTTCCCTCTTTTGTCCTCCTTTCCTTACTTTATTTACCTCCTTCCAGAACATCTTCTTTCGTTCTTCAAAATTCTCACACTCAGCCTTTGGCACCACCTTTCGTTTGCATCTTTTTTCGCTTCTCTAATTTTCCGTTTTGCCTCTCTCCTTTTCTCCTTGTACCTCTCCCATACCTCAACACTACCATCCTGTAAAACCCTCTCAAAACACTGTCTCTTCTCCTCAACTGCCTTTCTCACCGTATCATTCCACCACTCGCTTCCCTTCCTGATACCTCTGCCTCCTACTTTCCTTTTGCCGCATACTACCTCTGCACTTGCTTTCACTCCTTCCTTAAACTGTTGCCATTCAATCTCTACTTCTCTCTCTTCCATCTCTCTCACTTCCATCCACTTTCCATTTAGTCTTTCCTTGTACTCCCTCTCTTTTTCACTCTTCTCTAACTCACTAACTTTTATTACCTCTCTTACTTCACGCTTGTCTCTTATTCTCCTGTAACTCTTAACTCTTAGCTTTCCCTCCACCAGGTAATGATCTGACATACCCTCCGCCTCACCTCTCATCACATTCACATCCAGCAGTCTACACAATCTTTCCCTTGTCACCAGCACATAATCCATCAATGCCCTCTCTACAGTCTCTCCCCTCACAAGTCTATGCCAGGTGTACTTGTGTATACGCCTTTTTTTGAAGAACGTATTACCTACACTCAATCTACACTCTTCACATACATTTTTCAGTCTTTCTCCACTCTCGTTTACACCATCCACACCAAAACTACCGATGACTCCCTCAACAGGCTCATTTCCTACCCTAGCATTTAGGTCCCCTAAAACTATAACATTTTCATTTTCATCAAACCCTTGCAGACAATCTCTCAAATCCTCCCAGAAACCCTCTACCTCGTCTAACTCTCTTTCACTTCCTGGTCCATACGCACTTACAAAAACCCACCTTTCACCCTTAAACCGCATTCTCACCCACATTAGCCTTGATGACACCTCTTTCCACTCTTTTATAAACTCTCTCAACTCCTCCTTCACAATAATAGCCACTCCTTCTTTCCCCCTGACTCCCTCGTCTACTCCAGACTTTCTACCGATCACGTTTCCAAAATCCACTTCTCCCTCCCCTTTCATCTTTGTTTCATTCAGTGCAAGGACATCATACATCCTTCTTTCAAATAACCTTCCAATATCCTCTCGCTTCTCACTCGCACCACATCCACGCACATTTAAAGCTCCTACTCTCAGGGTCCGGGACCACGAACGCGTTCCCTCGCCCCTATCTCTGTCTGGTTTTTTTGGTAGATTAATTTAAGGGGAGAAGGATACCAGGCCCCCGCCCCCGATCCCCTTTAGCCGACTTCTACGTCTCACCGGAGAAAAGCGGTGGTGGAAATTTCTCACCCCTCCACCACAGAGGAGGCTACCTGCACCAGAAAGTGGCGGGCGTTGGGGTCGCCGCATCCCCACGCCATTTGAAAAAATTAGAGATGCAGAAGGAGAAAAAGACAGAAGGGGCTATGGGAAGTAGAGGACACCAACCCTCACTCTGACAAAGGGTCAGCCCACCACCTGGTTAGTTATAAAAGGCCTAATATGCTATTAAGCAATATTGCCATGGTCTTATGTAGTATATATGAATTTATCGTATATATTAATATAATTTATCGTATAGAGCAACCTAGATGCGGTACGATAATTTGGGCTCCTGGCGTTTTGCCAAGGCAGCAAGGTGTGCCTTCGAGGAACACCAGAGCCTTCACGAACACCAACCAGTTAACATCTATTTTCCGCCCTCAGTTGATCGCGCTATTGTGTCTCTAATCACAATACACTGACAGCAATACAAACAGCTACACCATCACGACGCTCTCATCGACGCCATGACTGACTGACAGATAAGCATAATAATCATGTCCATTCCCATGTAATCATTTATTCTTTCTTTAACTTGACTCGTGTCTCTGGACCGAAGTCTCGTTCCCCATTGTCCACCACCATATTGGGTAAACGTTCTCCTTTGCCTCATTGCCACGTGGAACTATTGGTGAGTTAATTCCTGGCTAATAATAACCCTAATAATCTTACCCTATATATAAATTTATTATGCGAGACCTTTGGATATAAATTAGCTTGTTTCAGATTGAATTCAATTTAGATATGGAGTAGTTTTCATTTAGATTGATTTTATTTGATTCATTATAGCTTAGTAATATTTAACTACCATTGATAGTTTACCACATATGTGTTTACACTACGGAAGTATAAAATCAACTGCCCGCCAGTCTGACCAGTTTAAGGGGGGATGGTTCGCTTTTTGGTAGATTTTTTTTCATTTATTTATTTATTATTTTTTTTTAGTTGCCTCCCTAGACCTCCATCAAACTTTAAAAAACATCCATCAGATCCCCCTTCTCGATTAATTTGTAATTTTTTCGGTAGAAAAACTTCCCGGCTGAAGGCCGGTTACTTAAGATAACAGGGTCGCTATCGCTCTCCAGGAAAAAATCGACAACCTAAATGGCACGAAAGGTCTTAACATTAACAACGAAATGGGACAAAAGGTATCAATATCGCCAAACTAACGGGCCGAACGTCATAAAATCTGAAAACTATTGGGGGTAAGCATGAGGAAGAAGGGTGACCAGAAAAACAGCCCATGTCCCCTTAACCCTTGTGAAAATGGCGGGTGAATAGGTGAAAATAGCGGATGAATACACAAGTAGTTCCGCGCAGTAATAGAATGAAAACCATGATATTACGATAATTTATACTGTATAATATATTGTTGAAACTTGCATTATTAGTAACTAAACATAATATACAGTAGCTACGTATATTTATCCAATATTATTTACAACTAATTATAAACTTACTTATACTGAAATTAATGAGTGAACAGGTACCAAAATGTATCGTACTGTACACTCGACCAAAAAACAATCTTTACACTAACGCTCTAAACATTCTGGAAGTGGGTCGAAATCTTATGACAATACCTCAGACGTACAGTATGTTTCACCCGATTCATTCCGTTCACACTAGATTATTTACAGGTCACCAGTGTAAAGATTGTTTTTTGGTTGAGTGTACTTGTGCCAAAACATACCAACTGGTTTGAATGATACGTTGAAACAACGAACCCCGTCCTAAATGTAAGAGAATAATACAGTAACAATTTATGTGGAAAGATATTTCCCACAAATAATGCATTCCAAAATTACTTAAACCAAGTTTAAACAATACATGGCAGAGAGGGTGGGTGGAGGGGTAAGAAATAAATGAGTGTATGCTGTGTGTGTGTGTGTGTGTTTTATGAAATGAATAAATGTGCATAACGTATTATATGTATAGCCACTCATAACATTTTTTGGATTCCCATGTGAAATCATGGAAAATAATTAATTGCTTTTCACTAGGTACCCTGGAGGCAGCCTTGGGGTCAGTACAGGATGGGAGGGTGGGAAGGGTTCGTGTGAGGTGGAAACCATCACACATTAAGGGAGCTCAGACGGTATTGTGCAGCATAATTTACTGGTTCTGCTCAATGGTTTAAGAAAGGGGTTTAGTTTCCTCTCTAAACCTCTATCAAGCTTAAAGGCCGCGTCCCATACAGTACGTCAAGACACGACAACGGCCGATGTTAGCCGATTTAACAACTTTTTGCCGAATCGACACGTTTGACACGAGGCTCGCCAGACAAGGACAGTCGCACGTCACTCACACGTCACTCACAAGTCACTCACGACACATTTAAGTCTGCCACACGTTAACTCATGACCCTATTAAGATGTCAGTACGACACACACGTCCGCGCAACATGTTCACAGTACGCTAAGTTGGATGTTGATAGGATGTTAGTCGTTTGCCAGACGAGCAGCATATGTGCTGCGCAAGTGTGTCGCACGATACATACCTGTGTCATCCGACAGGGTCGACTCCTACGACAGAAGCACGACCAAGTACCCAACCCTATATAAAGGTCGGGGGCCGTAGACCCCCACACAGTCTACCCCTAGGTGGGCACTAACGCGATAAAGTAACGCGATAATGTAACGCGTTAACGATTTCGGGTTAACGTTGTTTATCGGATAAATTTGTTTCCAGCTTTAACGAATTAACTAACGGTAACGTCATACTTTTTGTTCCAAAATAGCGATAATCAATCGTTAATTAACCCGCTGAGTGCCAGGGAGGCATATATACGTCCTCGCCGAAAAAAAATCGTAGCAGCGAAACGACTGCACCTATGACTTTCATATTTTTACTACATGTACCTTACCCTTTAGGCTACCCACCACAAAAATCCCAAATCCCTCCTCCCACCCACTCGCTGACTATCGGTCCCGTCAGAAGGAAAACAATGGAAAATCTGTGGCGGCGAAACGACTGCACCAATCGGTTCCATATTTGTGTGACAAGTCCCTTACCCTTCTGCCTTCCCCCCACCATACCCCCAACCGCCTCCCACCACACCCACTTCTAGCGTATCCGTACGAAGAAAAGGAAAAAAATGAAAATCCGTGGTGGCGAAACTACTTCACCAATCGGCTTCATAACACAAGTCAATTACCCTTCTACCTTCCCCCCCACCAACCCCAAACCACCCTCCCACCCATACATTCCGATACCATAAAAGTCTCTGTAGTCTATAGTGTCTTTTCAGCTACTTTCGGGACCATCGGGGACCTGATTTCTGGCGAGGGGAGTGTTTTTTTTTTACCATTATCCTTCCTTTCTCTCCCAACTTGATAGATTTAGCCAAAAAAAAAAAAAAAAAAAAAACTCTGGCACTGGCAGCACACCGTCAAAATTGGCTGGCACTCAGCGGGTTAATTGCCAAACAGGCAGAAATCCGCAGAATAGTCTATAAATAGGTAAACTAAAAGCCGAACCGAACCCTAGTAATGGCAGGTGTTTTTTTCTAATAAAATAATGATAGCATTGCTGCATTTAAGATTTTGTATTTAAAATATGATAAATATCCATATCTTCGATAAATAACGATACAACGAAGTAACGATATCGTTATCGAAAGGATCGGATTGGTTGTCTGTTTTTAGTCGGGCGTTTGTCATGTCATGGTCGTGTCGAGCTTACTATAGTCTGGTTCGAACATTTTGCCCGATTAATTCCCGATTATTGTACGTCAAAAACGATTGCTGCACGTCCGAAAACCGATCGACATACGTCAGCAGCACGTCCAAAATTTAACGTTTTTTTTTCCCGACCATCAAAAACAGTCGGCTGAAAAATAGTGCATACACTAATTATTGGCCGACTTCACGGACCTGTCGGCGGGCACCCCGTCCAGTTCCAGATGAACTCGAGTAGAGCCGATTTATTTCCACGATGTTGCTCGATCATGCACGATTTTTCAAAAATTCAAATATTTTGAAAAGATCGGCTCTTGTCGGGTCTTTACGTACTATATGGGACGCAGCCTTAAGGCCGCGTCCCATACAGTACGTCAAGACACGACAACGGCCGATGTTAGCCGATTTAACAACTTTTTGCCGAATTGACACGTTTGACACGAGGCTCGCCAGACAAGGACAGCCGCACGTCACTCACACGTCAGTCACACGTCAGTCACATGTCACTCACACGTCACTCACGACACATCTACGTCTGCCACACGTTAACTCGTGACCCTATTAAGATGTCAGTACGACACACACGTCCGCGCAACACGTTCACAGTACGCTAAGTTGGATGTTGATAGGATGTTAGTCGTTTGCCAGACGAGCAGCATATGTGCTGCGCAAGTGTGTCGCACGATACATACCTGTGTCATCCGACAGGGTCGACTCCTACGACAGAAGCACGACCAAGTACCCAACCCTATATAAAGGTCGGGGGCCGTAGACCCCCACACAGTCTACCCATAGGTGGGCACTAACGCGATAAAGTAACGCGATAATGTAACTAACGCGTTAACGATTTCGGGTTAACGCTTATCAGATAATTTTTTTTCCAGCTTTAACGAATTAACTAACGGTAATGTCATACTTTTTGTTCCAAAATAGCGATAATCGTTAATTAACCCGGCGAGTGCCAGGGAGGCATATATACGTCCTCGGCGAAAAAAAATCGTAGCAGCGAAACGACTGCACCTATGGCTTTCATATTTTTACCACATGTACCTTACCCTTTAGGCTACCCACCACAAAAGTCCCAAATCCCTCCTCCCACCCACTCGCTGACTGTCGGTCCCGTCAGAAGGAAAAAAATTGAAAATCTGTGGCGGCGAAACGACTGCACCAATCGGTTCCATATTTGTGTGACAAGTCTCTTACCCTTCTGCCTTCCCCCCACCACACCCCCAACCGCCTCCCACCACCCACCTCTAGCGTATCCGTACAAAGAAAAGGAAAAAAAGGAAAATCCGTGGTGGCGAAACTACCTCACCAATCGGCTTCATAACACAAGTCAATTACCCTTTCTACCTTCCCCCCACCAACCCCAGAACCACCCTCCCACCCATACATTCCGATACCATAAAAGTCTCTGTAGTCTATAGTGTCTTTTCAGCTACTTTCAGGACCATCGGGGACAATGATTTCTGGCGAGGGGAGTGTTTTTTGTTTACCATTATCCTTCCTTTCTCTCCCAACTTGATAGATTTAGCCAAAAAAAAAAAAAAAACTCTGGCAGAAGCACACCGTCAAAATTGGCTGGCACTCAGCGGGTTAATTGCCAAACAGGCAGAAATCCGCAGAATAGTCAATAAATAGGTAAACTAAAAGCCGAACCGAACCCTCGTAATGGCAGGTGTTTTTTTTCTAATAAAATAATGATAGCATTGCTGCACATAAGATTTTTTATTTAAAATATGATAAATATCCATATCTTCGATAAATAACGATACAACGAAGTAACGATATCGTTATCGAAAGGATCGGATTGGTTGTCTGTTTTTAGTCGGGCGTTTGTCATGTCATGGTCGTGTCGAGCTTACTATAGTCTGGTTCGAACATTTTGCCCGATTAATTCCCGATTATTGTACGTCAAAAACGATTGCTGCACGTCCGAAAACCGATCGACATACGTCAGCAGCACGTCCAAAATTTAACGGTTTTTTTCCCCGACCATCAAAAACAGTCGGCTGAAAAATAGTGCATACACTAATTATTGGCCGACTTCACGGACCTGTCGGCGGGCACCCCGTCCAGTTCCAGATGAACTCGAGTAGAGCCGATTTATTTCCACGATGTTGCTCGATCATGCACGATTTTTCAAAAATTCAAATATTTTGAAAAGATCGGCTCTTGTCGGGTCTTTACGTACTGTATGGGACGCAGCCTTTAACAAAAAACACCGACAAGACACCCCTTCGATATAAATTTGTAAATTTTTCGGTAGAAAATTGTCCCGGCCGAAGACCGATTCTTCTTCAAATACAGGCTCGCTATCGCTCGCCAGGATTTTTTGTTACACCTAAATGACACGAAAGGTCTTAATATTGGCAAATAAATGGGGCAAAAGGTCTGAAAATCTCCAAACTAATGGGGCGAATGTCTTGTAATCTCATAACTAATATGGTTAAACATGAGGAAGGAGGAGGACTCGAAAAAACAACTGCCTCCCCTTAACTCTTTCACGCTTTTATGACGCAGAGTTTGCCAGATTAGCAATAAGAAATATAATTATCTCACTCTTATAATTACCTCTCCAAAATTAGTTTTCTGCCCACAGCTAACTCAAAGATAACTGCAGGGGTTGAAGTAACTAAACTAAAGGTTTCTAAATACCCCTGCTGGTAACAAAGGCTTTAAAGTATCCCCAATAGGTTCAACATCGCGTCATTTGCGTGAAAGGATTAAATGTAGCACGTTTCACATTATCATAGTCTCTTTTCTATCTTACCTCTCATTACTTATCCATTCATCTTTATCAATTGATATATTGATGTGCATATATTATTACAACGTTTATCAAAGGGTGCTTGACTGGGTGTAGGAATACAAACAATGTACATGGAATACATAGTATTTTCTTTATACAATAAGATAACAGACACAGTAAATACAACACATTTATCCTGCACGAGAATACAATACAGGAAACAGTCGTAGAATGCAAATATACAAATACAATATGTCCGGGTAGCGAGGGCTGCCTTCACCAGCATCCAGTTAGAGGATAATTATCGGGGAGGTATTTAGTTTGTTCCCTAGACCTCCATCAAGCTTAAAATTACACCCCCTTGAGTCCCTTTCAAGATATATTTGTACATTTTTCGGTAGAAAAATGTCCCGGCCAAAGGCCGGTTCCTCTTAAATTACAGGCTCGCTATCGCTCGCCAGGATAAAATTGACACCTGAATGGCATGAAAGGTCTTAATATGGGTTGAAAGTTCTTAAAATCGCTAAACTAATGGGGCAAACGTTTTATAATATCAAAAGCAATGGGGCTAAACATGAGGGAGGAAGGGGTCAAGAAAAAAATCCCTTAAGTGGAGATCTCCCCTTAAGGGTACCAACAACTGCTCAGGGGAAGTGCGGGGGAATTTCGGCAAACTGGCTGTGCTGGTTGCTCCCATCCCACGTATCCTGCACTGAGCCCCAGGCTGTCTTTATGGTACCCAGTCAAAACTAATACATTATTACCCATGCTCTCCTAAAAATAAAAATAAAATAAAAACATTAACAAATATATACATACGGTAGACGAGACTGTAGAGTACGCATGAACGAAAGTTAGTTATATGCAAGTGTGTGTGTATGCAACCTTGTATGTACAGTATATGTGCAGGTATGTATGTTGGTGGGAAAGTGTGTCTATTCATGCACATACAGTACATGAGTGTATACATCTGTATGTATGTGTGGTTGTATCGGTATGTGTGTATATATTATGTATCAATGTAAGTGAGCGTGTATTTGTGAATGTTTATGTAAGTGTGTGGGTGTGAATGTGTGTGTTAGTGCGGGTGTGTGTGTTAGTGCGGGTGTGTGTGTACAAAGGAGTACAAAGGAGTACAAAGGAAATCAAGCAACAACAGATCCAGTGACCCTTCTAGGTTGCTTGTCCTCCAAAACACTGAGGATCAAGTGTCCAAACAGTGGTTTAGAGTGGGTAAGGGAACATTGGAAAGGGAATTACTGCCCTGGAACTAATGTCCGTGGCAGGATTAGGAAGTTAGTAGGGGACAGATGGGTTAGTAACTGAGGGGGGGATAAAATAAAGTTATTCATTTACAAACGCAGTCAGTCGCGGGTTTGATGCGAGATATTTGTCTAGGCGGAGTTTAAATGAATCAACGGTGATGCAGTCTATAACGTGTGTGTGTTTTTTTTTTTTTTTTTTTTTTTTTTTCTATATTCCAACGTACTTCCTCTCGGGCATAGGCTGAGAGCCTTAACATTCACCGCTTTACAATGAACAGTGAAGCCCGTGAGGTCTTGTTCCAGTCCAGGGAGTGAGACATGTGAAGCACGTAGAGTACAACGAGCACCTGCCATCTTGCCTTCACATGAGGCACGGTGCTCACTCATGGCCCGAAACGACCCCATCTCTGAAGCCACCTCGTTCCCGTGCTTCACTGTCTCACCCACTACACTCGGACTCTCACACTTACACACACACAACGCCACCTGTTGAGCAGATAACTCACCAGGCATTGCACCCCTATAGCATATTTTGAATATGGGAATATTCATACAGTGCTATTTAATCAGGGAACAAACATTACTTTGTTTGTACACACACTTTGTTTGTACACACACACACACTTTTTGTGTGTGTGTGTGTGTGTGTGTGTGTGTGTGTATGTGTGTGTCATCCATCTGCCGCCCGCCCCGCCCCAGCTCTTACCATCAGACTCCCAAGAACGGTCAGAGAAATAAAGGAGAGATAAGAGGGAAACAAGAAATGGGAGAGAGAGAGAGAGAGAGAGAGAAAGAGAGAGAGAGAGAGAGAGGGAGAGAGAGAGAGAAAGGAGATAAGAGGGAAACAAGATATGGGAGAGAGAGACAGAGAGACAGAGAGAGAGATTAAAGGAGAGTAAATACAGTAGAGATGAATAATTGAAACACAACAGTACTAAAATTATAGTATATAAACAAATACACAATATATTAAGGAACAACCCGTTCTTAACATTAGTCCTTCATTACAAATCCCAATGCACTAGAATAAACTAATAAAAGCATATGATCCTACCGGGATTCGAAGTCGTGACACCACATCCAGGACATAAGCATCTATATAATCCATTACACCACCAATACAGTTAAAGGTTAAGTACATGTTCATGATTAATATCCATTTTCGAATTCTGGATATTAATCTAATCATGCACTTAGACACGACTGCATTATGGATAAAGTAATGTTTTAGTAAGAGGAAAGAACAATGAATGGGGTCAAGATCACTAGGACCGGCCTCGCTATGATTATGACGTTCAGAGATAATATGGAAATATATATGGAGAGACAGGTACAAAGATAATAGAGAAAGAACAGATACAAAGACAAATAAGGGGAAACTAATGATATTGTAGACAAATATAAGATTATTTATTAAGAGAGATAAATAAAACTTGAGATTAGAAATATGCAGATATAAAATGGAAATAGAGATAGCGAGATATATAAATATAGATACGAAAAAAAGTTTTATAATGATATATAACTGAGAAACAAATGAAAAACAAACACAAAATGAAATAAGAAAAAATACTAAATAGACTGGAGGAAAAGAAAAAGAGATAAAATACGCGAGAGATTTGCCAGAGATAGTTTAGGATAACAAGACAATAGAAAGAGAGAGATTGACGTACAAGGGAAATACATGGGAGACACAAAATAATACGAAAATAGACCTAGTATAAACAGAGATAGGAGGGATATATATGAGAGATAAATTGTAACATACATAGAGAGAGGAAGAGGAAAATATAATAAACGGAGCTAAATGGTAAATTGGGCCATATATATATATATATATATATATATATATATATATATGAGAGAGAGAGAGAGAGAGAGTTTACATAACGTAATTTGGTAGCAAGGGGGACATTTTTCACTCCCCCCATGTTCGAGTTAGGTTGTTATGTAACAAATTCAGGTGGTACTGTTAATTATGTTTTACTCACCAATTTTAGAGTTCGGCCTTAGGTAGCAAGTTCAGATGCCACTAGTAATCCTCTTTTTAATGGAATATTGATGTTTTAGTCACCCATTTTCGAGTTAGGTATAATGTATATAATTGAGGTGCCAACTTTAATGTACATTTTACTGGATTATTTTGTATTTCATCAGGTTTAGCATTCCACTATTAAACGTTATTGTCAATATATGATGTATACAGGGTGTTCCAGTAATGCTTTTCATAAATTATATGGTGGACTCATCAGAAAAAAATAAGAATAAATTACTCTATGAACATGAGGTTGAGTATTTATAAAAACGGAGTTATTACACGATTTAAGTTAACGATAGATACAATGCCATTCAGTCCAAGGGGTAATGTTGCCATTTTAGTGGATTATATCCATTTGGCCTTCGCTATCGCTTGCTAGCCTCAAGATAGTGAGCAGTAGCGATCTGACTTTTCGGTAGACAAATATGTCCGGCTTCGCCGGATTTGATTTTCCTATCCTAAAATTCTACATCTTGAAAACTACGCCGATGATCAAAGCCATGCTTGCGTAGTTGGGTGAGGCTCGCGATTCCGAATGTTTTGATACCAAAAGAATATAAATGGGTGGAATAGTTTGGCCGCAGCATTGAAAACTGTCTATTCTTAAATTACTTTAAAACCGCATTCGCTACCCACACAAAGTTTACCGTCTACAGTCTATAGGCTTCCACGCATCCCCCAGTTTTGCTTAATAACATAGTCTCTTTATTATTCAGATCTATTATTTTTTGTGTATTTAACTCTCTCAAAACATTTCGAGTCCCTACGAATTCCAGCAATTATTTAGCCAACCTACCTATACATACCTACCCTACCAAATAATAATGATAATTCAAATTTATTTTTGGTGAATGACAGAGTATTGGCTAAGGTTTTTAACAATTCCTCCCTTTGCCAAACGCTTTGTTTAATAACAATGATATTGACCTTTAAAGTTTTGGCAATTGCCTATGTGACTTACCCTGCCCTTCCTTCCTACCTCCCTCCTCCCTCATATCTAGCAAATGTATCAACAACCACTCTAGTGAACTTTCGGTATTTAGTTTATTCAGCTTAATACTATTTATCCACATAAAATAGAAACCTATCACGATTGTTGTCTAATACAACCATGGACAGTGCTATTACATATTATTTGAACATGATGTCGAATTTAACAGTTGCTGTTTACCTTGAACAGTAATGACAGAACCGAAAGCTTCTCTTGCCGTGTAGTACTCAAAGAAAGCAGGGTTACTTAAGCCGGCCCATACCGAACTGTTACCAAGTCAGAGATTCAGAGGTAACTTTCACAATGCATTATAACTCTAGACAGACACCAATATACCACTAAATCATACACAAGTATCACTACAAAAAATATAAAAAAAATATTATATTAATGTCCTAGGTATTTGAAATTATGCAAATGAGTAAAATCCATTATGATATAATGATAATGGGATTGATTAGTATCTGGCAACAGTGTTGCACTATAATTTTCTGAACGTATGCTAATTTCGGAGTATTTATCCCATTAATATACACATCTATCACTATTTAAATTTAATACAACCATACACAGTTCTATTACATATTATTTGAACATAATATAGGATGGTCTTTCCTTTAAACCATTTTCTATATCTATTCACGAAAAATATAGGCCTAGCCTAGGCAGCGCTACCGGTAGGTACAAATTTATCAGTTCAAATTTTTATTGAGAGTGGGATAGGCCTAGGCCTAGCCTAGGGCTTAACATGGGATACTGTTTGGGGGTTGGGAATAGGCTCAGGCTGCTTTATGCCTAATTAGGTAAAAAAGGCAAATCGAGACAATTGCACAGCCAACATAGCCTAGGCCTAGGCCTATTAAGCAAATATTTTACCAATCTACAATAGGCCTAGTCTATTTGCTGTAAGTAGGCAAGAAATCATGACCTATAACCTCTGTAACTAAAAAACAACTAGAGTGATCAAGTTAATATGTCTACCATTTGGGAAGAGTCAGTCAAGGAATAGCCTAGCATAGATGTGGAAATTTGCAGCCAATTTGCTCTAGCCCTTTTTGAGATACAGAGGTTAGAGGTCATTGTTGAGGCCCCCCCTCATCATCATCTTATATATTGCCAGCAGGGGGCAAATAGCCGAAAAAAATCGCCGTCAAAATAGACGCGAACTTAACCACGGTGATCGACACATGTAAACATGGCGGTGGTGGGGGAGGTGTCGGACGTTTGCAATAAAGCTCCCGTCTATTTTGAATGCCATTGGATACAATAATATGTTGAGGGGGGCTTTGCCCCCCCTCATCCCCCCCCCCCCCCCCCATGACATATTGTCACCATCATATATATTGCCAGCAGGGGGCAAATAACCGAAAAAAAATCACCGTCAAAATAGACACCTTTATGAATAGGTTAGCCTTTAGGCTAGGCCTATCGCCAAGAGTTGCGTTATCGGGGCCTCGGGCGTATCACCTGACCGGGTATAGGCTATCCTAGTGTTTACTAATTTATAGGCTACCCCTTTGAAAGGACATTAGCCGGGTAGGATGTAGTTACCGGGTGTATCGCCAGCCTTGTTTACACTACGTCGGACGCTTGCCATTCTTTTCCTGTCTATTTAGACTGCCTTTGGATACAATAATATGTTGAGGTTGGGCTTTGGCCCCCTTCACCACCCCACGACATATTGTCATCATCATATATATTTCCAGCAGGGGGCAAATAACCAAAATAAATCGCCGTCAAAATAGACGCGAACTTAACAACGGCGATCGACAAATGTAAACGTGATGGAGGCGGCGGACGTTTGCAATCATGTTCCCGTCTATTTTGAATGCCAATGGATACAATAATATGTTGAGGGGTGGCAAAGCCCATGTCATGTCATCGTCATATTGCCAGCAGGGGGCAAATAACCGAAAAAATCACCGTCAAAATAGACGCGAAGTTAACCGCGGCAATCGCCCTATGTAAACATGACGACCGTACACCCGGAAACTACATCCATCCCCATTAGCCTAACCTAACTACGTTACCTAACCTATCCTAGTATTATGGGTGGGGGCTGCTGCCCCCTAGACCCAGTACGTTGGATACAAAACTAACCCTCACCTAACACCTAGTATATGTCCCTAGTACCCAGTACGTGAGATACCAAGCTAACCCTCACGTAACACCTAGTATATGTCCCTAGTACCTAGTATTTGGGATACAATACTAACCCTTACATAACACCTAGTATATGTCCCTAGTACCCAGTACGTGGGATACAAAACTAACCTTCACCTAGCATATGTCCCTCACTCAGTACACCTTTCACCCTCACTACCGTTCGTGAGTCCTCATACATCTTCATTATCACACGCACCAGCCACTCCTCTACGCCAAATTTTCTCCTAGCCTACTGCACAACTTCTTACTTTCAGTAGATATCTTTCCTGCAGCTGCCTGACTATGAAGTTGTCGATTGTGTCACGTCCTGGCATGAAACCAAACTGCATATCGTCGATAGAATGCTTTCCCTTATCATACCTTCCAAGACTCTCTCATACTCGCAGACCTTCATGACTTGGCTAAGCATTTTCAGGCCTCTTATAGCAGTTGCAAGGGGAGCCTACCTCTGAAATCACTAGATAGTGCCTCCAGAACCATAGAAAAGAGAGGGCTTAATTAACACACTTCCCTGTTGGACTCCGACGCGAACTGAAAACTCATCACTCAGTACCCTCACGTAACACCTAGTATATGTCCCAAGTACCCAGTACCCAGTACTTTGGATACAAAACTAACGTGGGATACAAAACTAACCTCCACCTAACACCTTGTATATGTCCCTAGTAACCAGTATGTGGGATATAAAGCTAACCCTCACCAAATATCTAGTATATGTCCCTCACTCAGCTGTACACCTTTCACCCTCACTACCGTTCGGGAGTCCTCGTACATCTTCATTATCACATGCACCAGCCACTCCTCAACGCCAAGTTTTCTCCTAGCCTACTGCACAACTTCTCTGGCCACCTTATCAAAGGCCTTCTCCCGGTCTGCAAACACAACATCAGATCCCTATCTTTTAAGTACATACAGTATCTTTCCCTTATCATATATTCTAAGACTCTCTCACAGACCTTCATGACTTAGTCAAGCATTTTCAGGACCCTTATAGCAGTTCCCAGGGGAGCCCAACTCTGAAATCACCAGATAGTGCCTCCAGAACCATAACAAAAAAAGAGGAAAGGGCTTCATTAACACAGAGCCCTGGTGGACTCCGACGCGAACTGAAAACTCATCACTCAGTACCGGTACATCTTTCACCCTCACTGCCGTTTGTGAGTCCTCATACATCTTCATTATCACATAAATATCTTCATGACTTGGATTGTGCTGTGTCCTAGCATGAAACTAAACTGCATATCGTCAATATCATACCTTCAAAGACTTTCTCAGAGACCTTCATGACTTGATCAAGTATTTTCAGGCCCCTATAATTTTCCCTATCCAATGAGTCCCCTTTGCTCGTATACAGTATATAATGTACTTTTGTGCCATTCATCAGAGATTACTTCCTCTCTGATGATGAAGTTAATTAGCTCATTGAACACACCTACTCCTTTCTCACCTGAGGCCTTAATCATCTCAGCTAGAATGCCAGAGCATCCTGCAGCTTTTCTGTCCTTCATTAAGTTATTGCACTGCTTACAAAAGCTGGCACAATCACAGGGAGGGGGGAGTATTGGCTTTTCGTTGCTAAGCTGCTCTATTCCATTCAAATTCCATGTTGAATAATCTTTCGTAGTGTATGGTATCTTCCAAGAATCTATAATTTCTTTGTCAGCGGAAACAATTGTTCAAGTATATATTTTCCCTGTGAAACCAATTTAACTTCATAATGACAATTATATATATAAAGAAAAAACAATATATTTTACATAATTTATTGCATATCTTACATATTTAAAACGATATTTATTAAAATAGTTTAACCAGACCACTGAGTTCCCCAAAAAACTCTTATAGGGCTGGCCTGAAGGATTAGATCTAGATGGACAACCAATCACCAAGATATGATAGGTAGGGAAGGACAAGAGGTGAACAAATCTAGGAAGGTGAAGATACACAGACATTTCTCACCATTTCACCAATTCAGCCGCACCACATGAGTTCCACAGCAGAACTCTTATCGGGTAGGGCCGAAGGGTGAGTCAAGAACTGCTACACTGCAGCACCAATTAAGAAATTATCAAGGGCGAAGAATGAGAAATCAGGTCTAAGGAAGAAATAAATCACACCGAGATACACACATAATACACCACTGAGGGGAATCGAGTCAGCTTGACCGCACCAGCGACCATAGACACAAATAAAGTCAGGAGCCAATAAACTAGCCAGGCCAGGGTGGCATATGATATAGGCCATCCGGAGGACAACCGAATTAGACAGAATAAGAATAGAAGGGGAAAAACATACAAAAAGGGGCATTCAAATTTTAATGGAAATTCACTATGATAACTGTAATATGTGGGAATAACTTTCACCTTCATATTTCCTTATCTCTTAGCATAAACATGATCAATTAGTGTGCCATTTTCAGTTGTTGGTTGTGTTACATGTTGAGAGTATCCACGCTTTTCCATTAAATTTGCAATAGAAGAGTTAGTTTGGATGTTTTCACAATGCAACCAATTGGGTATTTGTCTAGTTCATTTAGCAAATTACTTAAATTTACTCTAAAATAATTAAGTCCATATGAAATAGGTCTGTATATAGGGCCAGGTTTGTCGTATAGAAAAGTATAGCCAACACTGTTCTCTACCTACTAAAAGCTGAACCAGTGGAAGGTATTACTCGTGTTTGCATACCTTCCCTCAATTTCAGTCAGGCTATATTTGGATGATAATTTGAACTCAATTTGACCTATCTCAGAATAGTAGTATGGGAATTTCATTCTTTTCCTTATTGTGAAGGTAATCATTATTCTATAAAAACACTTACCCTAATAATACATGTAGGCCTACAAGGTTATTCTCTATATATTAAGATTATACTCTTTATATAAAAGGCTTGCATGGCTGCATGATAAATGTTTTTCTTTGATTCACTCTTCTTGACTTTTTCTATATTGCAGGCCATGTTTTTGTTCCTCCTAATTCCTTTTCTATTATTTCCACTCCTCAAGTGAGGTACTGTAGAGGTGATTCTCTTGGTCCCATCTGTAGAGGTATTGTAAATGGTGGCCAGACACGCCCGTGGCAGCCTTTCACACCCAACCCATCTTGTCCTAACTAATTTTATGTTGAACTCTATTGTTCTTGATCCCACTATAGGACTTGGTAGCCTATTCCACATATCTACAACTCTGTTACTAAACGAATAGAGGCAGATCCCTTATACACCCAGTTTCTCTCTGTCGCTCGTTTGCTTGCACATCGGTACAAATGAAGCAGATCCCTTACACATGCAACTAAGATGAACATGGGAATCTGCAGACAAATGGCCCACAAAAGGCAGATCCCTTTCACATCCAACCCATTTTGTCCATATGTCTATCTCATTTTATCTTGAAATTCTTTATTGTTCTTGATCCCACTATAGCACTAGGTAGCCTATTTCACATATCTACGACTCTGTTACGAGAGAGGCAGATCCCTTACACAGCCAATCTCCCTCTCTCTCTCTCTTATTTGCACACTGGTACAAATGAGGCAGATCCCTTACACATGCTACCAAGATGAAAATGGGAGTCTGCAGAGAGCCGATTGGCCCACACACGGAAGATCCCTTTCACACCCAACCCATCTCGTCCTATCAAATTTTATGTTGAAGCTCTATTGTTATTGATCCCACTGTAGCACTTGGTAGCCTATTCCACATATCTGCAACTCTTTAACCAAGCGAATAGAGGCAGATCCTTTTCACAGCCAATCTCTTTCTCTCTCGCTCTTGTTTGTTTTGCACACCGGTACAAATGAGACAGATCCCTCACACATGCAACCAAGATGAAAATGGGAGTCTGCAGAGAGCCAAGTGGCCCTCATAAGGCAGATCTCTTTCACACCCAACCCATCTCATAAACGTTACCTGTTATTTACACTACTTACTATACACCCATGTTATCATATACCTGCAACCAAAGCACAATTGTAAGAAATAGGAACATAGGAAAATGGGAGTCTGTAGAGAGCCAATTGGCCCACACAAGACAGATCCTTTTCACACCCAACCCATCTCATAACAACTCTCTCTCATTTATCTCTGTCTTCCTTACATTTATGACATCCTAGTCTCTCTCTTTCTCTCTCACAAATGAGAACATAAGAAAACCGGAGTCTGCAGAGAGCCGATTGGCCAACACATGTCAGATCTCTTTCACACCCATCCCCTCCCGCGCTCTCTCTCTCTCTCTCTCATATTTATCGCTATCTTCCTTACGTTTACGACATCCTATTCTCTCTTGCCATACTCTCTCACTCTCACAAATGAGAACATAAACAAAATAAGAAAACGGGAGTCTGCAGAGAGCCGATTGACCTACACATGGCAGATCCCTTTCACACTCAACCTATCTCGTTCTATCTAATTTCAAGTTGAAGCTCTATTGTTCTTGATCCCATTATAGCACTCGGTAGCCTATTCCACATATCTACAACTCTGTTACTAAACGAATAGAGGCAGATCCCTTATACAGGCAATCTCTCTCTCTCTCGCTCTTGTTTGTTTGCACAATCTGTTCCTTCTGTAGTTTCTCCATGCCCCGATAAGTTAAATGATCTTTTGATATCTGTGACACAACTTTTGTATCCAACACAATACCCTGCTTGCTAAACCCCTCGAAACCCGAACAACGTTGCTTGCAACTTTAATTATTATTATTATTATTATTATTTTTATTATTATTATTAATTATAATAAAAGGTTTACTTAGAATTGCAACCAGAGGCTAAAAATATACATGTGAGAATTACATACACTTATGCTAAAGTATATTTTACGACAACAATGTACGTTAAGTTCATACAAACACTGTATATTTACTGGTCTGTATAATATGCACAATACAGATGCATGTGCAAACATGTATATTATATAAATGTGTGTGTGTGTGTGTGTGTGTGTGTGTGTGTGTGTGTGTGTGTGTGTGTGTGTGTGTGTGTGTGTGTGTGTGTCCAGAATGTAAATTCGTAAAATGTGTTATTATTTGTCAGCAGCCTGTACATTATTATTCATGAAGGATGGATAAGTTTTCAAAAAAAAAATCAAAATTAATTAAGAGAAGACACAACCTCGAGATACTGGGATGGGGATAGGGGGGGATGGCGCACATTGGGGGGAGCATGGTGGGTGGAGATCAAAGTGAAGGTGGGAGGTCTAATATCCTCAAATGTTACCTTGCATTTAGATACAGATAATATACTGTATATATATATATATATATATATATATATATATATATATATTATACACGGTATACATATACAGTATACTGTATACAGTATACTGTATATGTTTTAATTACTATTTTTATTATTATTTTTTTTTGTTTTACTTCGACAAGCATACTATGCATCATAATGTTTAGATTACAAACATTGAAAACAAATGGCGCTATAATATAGAAAATGTGAATTATTAGCATCTACTTTGTAATTACGTTTATTATTCTTTGGATACTCCATATTAACAGATATCGGCCAACCTCCGCTATGTTGGTACTATGGGTGTCATTAGCCTCTCTTAAGGGGACAGTGGCTGTTTTTTTTTTTTTTTTTTTTTTTTTTTTTTTTCTATATTCCAACTACTCCCTCTCGGGCATAGGCTGAGAGCCTGTACATTTCACCGCTCAACACGGTGAAGCCCGTGAGGTCTTGTTCCAGTCTGGGGAGTGAGACATGTGAAGCATCCATCATGGCTCGAAGCAGCTCCATCTCTGAAGCGGCCGGTTGCTTCGCTCAAGTGCTTCACCGTCTCACCCTCCAGACTCAGACCCTCACTCTCAGAACGCCACCTATTGAGCAGTGAACTCACTAGGCATTGTCCCCCTGTAACATATTTTGAATATGGGAATATTCATACAGTGTTATTTAATCAGGGAACAATGAGGGTATTTTTTTGGCATTTCGGTGGGCTTTGTGGTAATGCACTGATACTAGGTACAGCACAAATTCAATCCCAATAATATCTTCCCATTGACATATCGGGATTTGAACCCGGGTCCATTGGATTACCAATCCAGTGGCATGACCACTCCACCACACCTCCCCTTGTTTGTTTGGTCTATTATGTTTTGGATTCTCCATATTAACAGATATCGGCCAACCTCCGCTATGTTGGTACTATGGGTGTCATTAGCCTCTCTTAAGGGGACAGTGGCTGTTTGTTTGGCCTATTATGTTTTGGATACTCCATATTAACAGATATCGGCCAACCTCCGCTATGTTGGTACTATGGGTGTCATTAGCCTCTCTTAAGGGGACAGTGGCTGTTTGTTTGGTCTATTATGTTTTGGATACTCCATATTAACAGATATCGGCCAACCTCCGCTATGTTGGTACTATGGGTGTCATTAGCCTCTCTTAAGGGGACAGTGGCTGTTTGTTTGGTCTATTATGTTTTGGATACTCCATATTAACAGATATCGGCCAACCTCCGCTATGTTGGTACTATGGGTGTCATTAGCCTCTCTTAAGGGGACAGTGGCTGTTTGTTTGGTCTATTATGTTTTGGATACTCCATATTAACAGATATCGGCCAACCTCCGCTATGTTAGTACTATGGGTGTCATTAGCCTCTCTTAAGGGGACAGTGGCTGTTTGTTTGGTCTATTATGTTTTGGATACTCCATATTAACAGATATCGGCCAACCTCCGCTATGTTGGTACTATGGGTGTCATTAGCCTCTCTTAAGGGGACAGTGGCTGTTTGTTTGGTCTATTATGTTTTGGATACTCCATATTAACAGATATCGGCCAACCTCCGCTATGTTGGTACTATGGGTGTCATTAGCCTCTCTTAAGGGGACAGTGGCTGTTTGTTTGGTCTATTATGTTTTGGATACTCCATATTAACAGATATCGGCCAACCTCCGCTATGTTGGTACTATGGGTGTCATTAGCCTCTCTTAAGGGGACAGTGGCTGTTTGTTTGGTCTATTATGTTTTGGATACTCCATATTAACAGATATCGGCCAACCTCCGCTATGTTGGTACTATGGGTGTTATTAGCCTCTCTTAAGGGGACAGTGGCTGTTTGTTTGGTCTATTATGTTTTGGATACTCCATATTAACAGATATCGGCCAACCTCCGCTATGTTGGTACTATGGGTGTTATTAGCCTCTCTTAAGGGGACAGTGGCTGTTTGTTTGGTCTATTATGTTTTGGATACTCCATATTAACAGATATCGACCAACCTCCGCTATGTTGGTACTATGGGTGTCATTAGCCTCTCTTAAGGGAACAGTGGCTGTTTGTTTGGTCTATTATGTTTTGGATACTCCATATTAACAGATATCGGCCAACCTCCGCTATGTTAGCACTATGGGTGTCATTAGCCTCTCTTAAGGGGACAGTGGCTGTTTGTTTGGTCTATTATGTTTTGGATACTCCATATTAACAGATATCGGCCAACCTCCGCTATGTTGGTACTATGGGTGTCATTAGCCTCTCTTAAGGGGACAGTGGCTGTTTGTTTGGTCTATTATGTTTTGGATACTCCATATTAACAGATATCGGCCAACCTCCGCTATGTTGGTACTATGGGTGTTATTAGCCTCTCTTAAGGGGACAGTGGCTGTTTGTTTGGTCTATTATGTTTTGGATACTCCATATTAACAGATATCGGCCAACCTCCGCTATGTTGGTACTATGGGTGTTATTAGCCTCTCTTAAGGGGACAGTGGCTGTTTGTTTGGTCTATTATGTTTTGGATACTCCATATTAACAGATATCGACCAACCTCCGCTATGTTGGTACTATGGGTGTCATTAGCCTCTCTTAAGGGGACAGTGGCTGTTTGTTTGGTCTATTATGTTTTGGATACTCCATATTAACAGATATCGGCCAACCTCCGCTATGTTAGCACTATGGGTGTCATTAGCCTCTCTTAAGGGGACAGTGGCTGTTTGTTTGGTCTATTATGTTTTGGATACTCCATATTAACAGATATCGGCCAACCCCTGCTATGTTGGTACTATGGGTGTCATTAGCCTCTCTTAACCAGCTGAGTGCCAGGGACGTATATATACGTCCTAGGGTGTTGTCACGCCCAGTGCCAGGGACGTATATATACGTCCTCGCCGAAAAAAAATCGTAGTAGCGAAACGACAGCACCTATGGCTTTCATATGTTTACCACATGTACCTTACCCTTTTGGCTACCCAGCATAAAAATCCCAAATCCTTCCTCCCACCCACTCGCTGACTGTCGGTCCCGTCATAAAAAAAAAAGGAAAATCTGTGGCGGCGAAACGATTGGCCCAATCGGTTCCATATTTGTGTGACAACTCTCTTACCCTTCTGCCTTCCCTCCACCACACCCCCAACCACCTCCCACCACCCACTTCCAGCGTAGAAAGGAAAAAAAGAAAAAAAAAAAGGAAAATCCGTGGTGGCGAAACTACCTCACCAATCGGCTTCATATATGTAATACAAGTCAATTACCCTTCTACCTTCCCCCCACCAACCCCAAAACCACCCTCCCACCACCCTCCCACCCATACATTCCGATACCATAAAAGTCTCTGTAGTCTATAGTGTCTTTTCAGCTACTTTCGGGACCATCGGGGACCTGATTTCTGGCGAAAATGGACAAGGGGAGTGTTTTTTTTACCATTATCCTTCCTTTCTCTCCCAACTTGATAGATTTAGCCAAAACAAAAAACAATCTGGCACTGGCAGAAGCACACCGTCAAAATTGGCTGGCACTCAGCGGGTTAAGGGGACAGTGGCTGTTTGTTTGGTCTATTATGTTTTGGATACTCCATATTAACAGATATCGGCCAACCTCCGTTATGTTGGTACTATGGGTGTCATTAGCCTCTCTTAACCTGTTAAGCGCTAAATAGCCCTAGGAGCTAGGGTAGTTATTTGTGTATTTCTAGCCTTGGATTCTGACAGAATTCGTTATATTTACAATATAGACCATTATTTGTTTTCGGTATGCTTTTATTTTACATATATGATGTATATATGAACCTTCAAGAGTGCTAAAATAAGTGGGAAAAGCATTTGGGTGGTGAAAACCGAAGATATTGGCCACCCGGTCGTAATGTCAGGCGAGAGAGAGCTGCAGTCAACCCTCCTCTCTCGCTGTCTGTGAGGTAACTGAGGGCGGCGGGGCGGTCTGGGCTGGTGTGTGTGTGGTACATATCGATCTTTTCTGCAACCCACTTGTGCTACATTATCGCGGGAGAGAAAAATAACCGATAAATGATGATAATAAGAGGGAAAATAGGTGATAATTGAGGAGGGGAGGGAGGGGGGAATAAGGTGGGGAAGGAGGGGAGGGGGGTGGGTGAGATTTACATGGATGAGTACTGGAGGGGAATTATCTCACCTAGAGACAAATTTTTTTTTTTTGATAGGCCCTTTTTTTTTTTGGAAAGCTTTTTTTATGGTCCTGCTTCCGTGAGGCCTATCGCGTTCCCTATAGGAAGCCTTCCGTGAGGCCTATCGCGCTTGCCGGGTTAAGGGGACAGTGGCTGTTTGTTTGGTCTATTATATTTTGGATACTCCATATTAACAGATATCGGCCAACCCCCGCTATGTTGGTACTATGGGTGTCATTAGCCTCTCTTAAGGGGACAGTGGCTGTTTGTTTGGTTTATTATGTTTTGGATACTCCATATTAACAGATATCGGCCAACCTTAGCTATGTTGGTACTATGGGTGTCATTAGCCTCTCTTAAGGGGACAGTGGCTGTTTGTTTGGTCTATTATGTTTTGGATACTCCATATTAACAGATATCGGCCAACCCCCGCTATGTTGGTACTATGGGTGTCATTAGCCTCTCTTAAGGGGACAGTGGCTGTTTGTTTGGTTTATTATGTTTTGGATACTCCATATTAACAGATATCGGCCAACCTTAGCTATGTTGGTACTATGGGTGTCATTAGCCTCTCTTAAGGGGACAGTGGCTGTTTGTTTGGTCTATTATGTTTTGGATACTCCATATTAACAGATATCGGCCATCCCCCGCTATGTTAGTACTATGGGTGTCATTAGCCTCTCTTAACCCGGGAGCTTCAGGGAGACTCTTAAGAATTCCCCCGGCGGACTGCGGGGAGACTCTTAAGAGCAGAGCTTTTGAACGCGTACCAAAACCGCTCGTTTATAGCCAGGCGGCTGAAAATTGGTGTGGGTATAGTACTACATGTCAACTCTCGACACCACCCCGCCAAACGCTCGCCCCGCACTCGTGCAAGCACCACCGCGCCAGTAACCACGCACTAGTCATGGAGCACACACGTCCCTCATGCTCGCTCCCTGATGACACAACCAGCCCTCCTTCTGGTGGTGTTAGCCGCCGTGGAAGGCAGAGGGTGGCTGCTAAAGACCCTACCTACCAGTACGACATGCCGTACAGCTCGGAGGACGAAACAACTGCACCCAAAGCACGAAAAACACGTGCAAGCACGACAAAGGTACAGAGGTCATTGGTGTTTCGGGACACTGTCACCACGACCCAGGCCACTGCAACAACCACTACCACCACCACTGCCACCACTGCCACCCCTGCCACCGGTACCAGCGACGCAGGAGGCCGCCCTAGGGCTGCAGAACCTGCGGGGGCAGGAAAAATTAAAGGCACGGGCGTAGGGAAGAGAACCTGTACGCCAGCCACAGTGCCCCTACCACCACCACCACCACCAGCCGCCCCTGGCCCAGCTGCCCCTGCCACCCCTGCCGCCCCTGCTGCCCCTGCCACCCCTGCTGCCCCTGCCGCCCCTGCTGCCCCTGCCCCTGCCCAAGGAAAAGGGAAAGGGAAAGGGAGAGGGAAAGTGACTGCTGGCCCTGCTGTTCCTGGCGGCCCTGCTGCCCCTGTTGCCCCTGCTGCCCCTGTTACCCCTGCCGCCCCTGCCGCCCCTGCCCAAGGAACAGAGAGAAGGGCGACAGGCACCACCATCATCTTGCCATCAAGGCCACGCACCACTGCTGCCCCTGCTGCCGCCCCTGCCATCGCCTCTGCTGTCCCTGTCCATAAGACTCCCGCACGTGCAAAAGTGACCCGGAAAACTCTGACACCATCAAAGTATGCCGCCCTGCTGTTTGATGGTGATTCGCAGGGCATTGGCAGCCCGGGTTTCGACGACGAAGCCCTAGCACGGGACCAAGGGTGGGGGGATTTGGGAGTGGACAGTGGGAGTGAGTCCGACGTCGGTGACGAGAATGAGGAAGGGCATCGTCTGTCAAGTGAAGAGGAGGATGATGATGATGAAGTGCTGTATCGCGACCATGGAAGCGATATTTCAGACGATGAAGGCGACGCAGACGACATTCCAATCCCTGGGCTGCCTTCGTTCGAGTGGTCTGACGGGGTCAATTTTGTACCTGATGTGCCCCAGTTCAATCCTGGGACGTCAGGAACAACTGACGACTGGCCCTGTGACGATCAAGCGAACAAAAGCGACTTCTTCCTCGCTTTTTTCGATATGGAGGTAATGACTTACATCGTTGCCCAAACAAACGCCTACTACAGGTGGGTGTTTGGCAGATTGGACGTCCTTTCTCCAAAAGCGAGAATACGAGGCTGGGTGGATACGACTGTGGAAGAATTTATGACGTTCTTTGCCTTGTTGTTCCTCATGCCTCTGATCAAGAAGCATGTGTTGCAACACTATTGGAAGCACGACCCTCTCATCGCCACCCCAATTTTCAATAAGTTCATGACTCGTGACAGATTTTTGTTGCTGCCAAGATTTATGCACTTTGCAGACAACGAAAATCCTAACAGGATTGACAGGATATGGAAAGTTCGGGATGTGTTCACCATGTTGTTGGAGAGGTATAGGAAATACTTTTACCCCTTCCTCAATTTGGTGATTGATGAGTCGCTCGTGCTCTTCAAAGGACGTCTTGTTTTCAAGCAGTATATCCCCTTGAAAAGGCATAGGTTCGGAATCAAGCTCTTCGTTTTGTGTGACTGCGAAACTGGAATAGTGCTTGACATGATCGTGTACACAGGCACTGACATTGACATACCGAAAGCCGCTGCCAATGACCCCATGGGCATGTCAGGTGCCATCGTCAGGAAAATGTTGGCACCTTACCTGGGCAAAGGCCACATCATCTACACTGACAACTGGTATACTTCTCCTGCTCTCTGCCAGTTTCTTCATGACAACCAAACGGGGTCATGTGGGACTGTCAGAAAGACAAGAAAGTTTATGCCAAAGTTCACAGGTAATGTCATTCCTCTCACAGAGCCTCCTTCAGTGACACACCTTCAGCAGACGACCTGGCCCAGGAACACCGCGAGAGGCATGTGCGAAGAAGGCGACGAAAGGGGTAGAAATTCAAGCAGCTCGAGAAGTGTGGGAAACTGATAGCCCTGAAGTGGAAGGATAAGCGAGATGTCCACCTGCTTTCCACCGTCCACACAGGTGCCCAGGTAGATTCTGGCAAAATCCACTACCGAACCAGGAAGACCATCTACAAGCCCGACATGGTAGTGGGCTATACCAAGAACATGCGCCTGGTGGACAAGTCTGACTGTCAGCTGTCAGGCGTTGAGTGTCTGAGGAAGACTGTGAAGTGGTATCACAAGCTCTTCCTCCACCTAGTTGATATCACGATGCTCAATGCCTACAACTTGTGGTTGGTGAAAAAGGATATGGCCCCAAACCAAAAGCTGAAATTCCGGGAGTTCGTCTACAATGTCTCATACCAACTCCTGGAGAAGTATGGCACCACCACTCACAGACGTACGGCATGGCGTGGGGATCACGTTCCTGACCGCATCCAGCTGGGTGTCGAAAGACACTACCCAATCAACACTGAGATGCTTGGCACTCGTCGCAGGCAGGCGCAGTGCACCGTCTGCAGCACCAGTGTCAGGAAACCCCATGTCACCAAAAGAGTCACCTCAATGTGCGCCGAGTGCAAAGTTCCACTCTGCCTGGGTGACTGCTTCAGGGACTACCACACCTTCAAGAATTATTGAGTGTCGCCCTGCCCTGCCCTGCCCTGGACTCGCCCCGTGCCCTGCCCTGGACTCGCCCCCTGCCCCGCCCTGCCCTGGACTCGCGCCCTACCTTACCTGACCTGACCTAATTGATCACGCTACCTCATAATGTAACATATATATCATATAATGTATAAGTTCCAAAGATGTCCCTGTGATATAGCTTTTACATTATATAATTGTATGTTTCATTATTTAGTTTAAAAGTTTCAAAGATTTACATGTAATTATGCCTTATTTTTTTAGTATATCAATATATATGTTTGTTATTAGCCTAAGTAATGTGTATATAATTATTTTCTTACTTCAAATGAATTGTACAAAAATAAATATGTTTCAATAAATCCTGTCAAACCTACTAAGATAATAAAAAAAACAATAAAAAAAAAACCCAAAAAAACAAGGTCATGTCATTGTATTCTTACAATATGATATATTCTATGAATATTTCATATTGTTTGAATACAATGGCATGATCTTGTAAAAAATTTTTTTTATCAAAAATGTTCTAGACAATAAAATTATAAAACCTTCCCCATAACCCCCTCCTGGATTCGATCCCACTACCCTACCACACTTTGAGTTTTCCAGTCCGCGACCTTACCAACCATGCCACAGGAGCTCATACCAAATATCACTCAAACTTCGGGTCTACAATCGAAATGACAATATACAAAAACAAAATGAATTATCCCACCAATTTACGTTTGTAAATTGATGGGATTATCAATTATATCATGCCAAGGTTTATAAAAGTTTGTCTCTGTCAAGAATTAGTAATTATATAACTTTATTCTGTTAAAAATTGCCCAAACACTCAGCAAAATTGCCCCTCTCAGTGTGACTCCACTCATTTTCACACGGTCAAGCAGTGACCCTTGCCGCTCCTTGATGCTCCAGCTACAACAGCTACAGCAGCTCTGTCTGGGAACAAAATTTGTATAAATACAATAATGGATAAAATACTCTTCACAAATACATTTGTATTGTATAATATTGTAAATCAAAATTAATAATAACTGTGTGGGTGTCGAAAATTGCTCAACCAGCTTTCTTATGTCTCGCCTACGCGCGTATATTGGATTATACATAGTCATGACTGTCATACAAATAATTGCAGTAGGTCTCGAATATACATTTATATTGCATATTACTTGGAAATAAATAAGTATAAGTTTCTCTGGTGGCAATCTACCCTTTCGCAAGTGTAAGGAGACACCAGTCTATATTTAGCCCTCTATCACAAAAGGCAACCTGCCTGTGTTTACTGACCACCCTCGCTGGTGGTCTATAATATAGTACTTTATTTACAGTCAATGGCCTACATGTTTCTGTGGTACTTCACATGTGTCTAAAATGCAATGTCTGCTTGCATAAAAATGCAATTCTGAAGTCCATTTATACGTACGACATACGCATGTCTCAGTTTCTCTCTCTCTCTCT